>RJWK010039960.1:0-20164 GCA_004363435.1 Platanista minor | reverse complement strand
TATATGCATATATTTTAAAAGTGGGCTTAAACTATAGACACTGTTTTGTTGCCACCCCAGATGCAGAGCAGAGCCCAGGAATCCCATTTTGGGGATGATGACTACATGATGCAGTGACATGACTTGAGAGGCAGGAAACCTGTTGGGCTATTTTTCATACTTTGTATAAGGTTTTATAAATGATAAATGACCTCCAGCCCTTTAGTCTGTTTTCCTTTCTTCATTATCCCTATTTTATTCCTATTCTATTAGTCCTTCTACACTTCTGTTCTTCGCATCTGCTTTTTTCCCTGGATCCCTTGGGGCACAGCAGAGAGGGGTGGTTCTCACTTAGGCTGTGCTTCGATTCAGCTGGCTGCACTACAGGGTATTTTTATTTTAAGGGGATGAAGACAGTACTTAAGGCACAGGGAAAATCTCAGGCCTAGTGTTGCCCTTGCTTGGGGAGGTGGTCTGGTGTGTGGGGTGGGGTGGGGTGGGGGTGAACTCAGGCGCTGACTAGTCCTGACTCAGGCCCTGACACTGTCTCTAACTAAGGTCTGGAAGCTGTCCCTAATAAAGGCCCTGATGCCGACAATAACTAAAGTCCTGACACTATCCTGAGCTAATATCCTGACCCATCTCTAAACAAGGTCCTGACACTATCCCTAAGTAAGTCCTGACGCTGTCCCTAACAGACCCTGAAGCTATCCCCCATTGACACCCCGATGCTGTGCCTAACTCAGGCCCTGATAATGTCTTTAACTAACACCTTAATGCTGATCCTACAAAAGCCCTGATGATGCTCCTAAGTCATGCCTTGACACTGTCCCTAACTAAGGTCCTGACGCAAGGCCTCACTCAGGCCCTGTTGCTAACCCTAAGTCAGGCTCTGACACTGTCCTTACCTGAAGCCCTGATGCTGGTCCAAAATAAGGCCCTGATGCTCTCAGTAACTAAGGTCTTGACACTATCCCTAGATATTAACCTAACCCTGTCCCTAGCTAATGTCCTGCCTCTTAAGCTAAGTAAAGCCCTGATGCTGTCCCTAAGGCCCTGAAATTAGTCCCAAGGCCGTGACACTGTCCTTAACTAAGGCCTTGATGCTAATCCTAACTCAGGCCCTGACACTGTCCCAAACTAAGGCCCTGCTGCCATCAATAACTCAAGTCCTGACACTATCCTGAGCTAATATCCTGACCCATCTCTTACCAAGGTACTGACACTGTCCCTAAGTGAGCCCTGATGCTGTCCCTAAGTGAGGCCCTCAGGCTGTCCCTAACAGAGGCCCTGATGCTGTGCCTAACTCAGGCCCTGATAATGTCTTTAACCAAGACCCTAATGCTGATCCTACCAAGGCCCTAATACTGTCCCTCACTCAGGCCCTGACATCATCCATAACTCAGGCCTGGACGAAGTCCCTAACTAAGGCCTGTGGCTCTCACTAACTCAGGCTCTGATGCTGTCCCTACCTCAAGCCCTGACTCAGGTCCTATATAAGGCCTTGATGTCTAAATAACTAAGGTCTTGACACTATCCCTAGCCCTTAACCTGACATTGTCCCTAGCTAAGGTCCTGCCTCTTATCCTAATTAAAGCCCTTATGCTGACAATAACTTAGTCCTGACGCTAGTCCTAACTCAGGCTTTGACACTGTCCCTAACAAAGGCCTTGATGCTAGTCTAACTCAGACCCTGATACTAGGCCTAACTCAAGCCCTGACGCTAGTCCTAACTCAGTCCCTGACACTGTCCCTAACTAAGGCCTTGATGCTACTCCTAACTCAGGCCCTGACGAGTCCTAACTAAGGCCCTGACACTGTCTCTAACTAAGCCTGGAAGCTATCCCTAATATAGGCCCTGATACCGGCAATAACTAAAGTCCTGACACTATCCTGAGCTAATATCCTGACCCATCTCTAACCAAGGTCCTGACATTGTCCCTAAGTAAGCCCTGACGCTGTCCCTAACAGGCCCTGAAGCCATCCTTAACTGAGCCCCTGACGCTGTGCCTAACTCAGGCCCTGATAATGTAACTAAGACCCTAATGCTGATCCTATGAAAGCCCTGATGCTGCTCCTAAGTCATGCCCTGATACTGTCCCTAACTAAGGCCTTGATGCTACTCCTAACTCAGGCCCTGACACTGTCCCTAACTAAGGCCCTGAAGCTGTCACTAACAACAGACCTGCTGCCATCATAACTAAAGTCCCGACACTATCCTGGGCGTATATCCTGACCCATCTCTTAACAAGGTCCTGACACTGTCCCTAAGTAAGCCCTCACGCTGTCCCTAAGTATGGCCCTGAGGAGGTTCCTAATAGAGGTCTTGACTCTGTACCTAACACAGGCCCTTAAGCTGTCCCTAACTGAGACCCTGATAATGTCTTTAACTAAGACCCTGATGCTGATCCTAAAAAAGGCCCTGATGCTGCTCCTATGACATGGCCTGACACTGTCCCTAACGAAGGCCTTGATGCTAGTTTTAACTCAGGCCCTGACACTCGGCTTCACTCAGGTTCTGACATGGTCCCTAACCCAGGCTCTGACAAAGTCCCTAAATCAGGCCCTGTTGCTCTCCCTAACTAAGTCAGGCTAGTCAGGCTTTGACACTGTCTCTTCATCAGCCCTGTCGCTGGTCCTAATTAAGACCCTGATGCTCTCAATAACTAAGGTCTTGACACTATCCCTAGCCCTTAACCTGATGCTATCCCTAGCTAATGTCCTGCTTCTTATCCTAACTAAAGCCCTGATGCTGTCCCTAAATATGGCCCTTATGCTAGTCCTAACTCAGGCCCTGACACTGTCCCTAAATAAAGCCTTGATGCTAGGCCTAACTGAAGCCCTAACTCTGTCCCTAACAAAGGCCCTGACACTAGTCCTAACTCAGGCCCTGACGCTGTCCCTATAAGATCCTGAGACTGTCCCTAACATAGGCCCTGCTGTTGTCACAAAGTCCCGACACTATCGTTAGCTAATGTCCTGATGCATCTTTTACCAAGGTCCTGACACTGTCCCTAAAAAAGTCCTGATGCCATCCCAAAGTGAGGCCCTGAGGTTGTCCCTTTGAGGCCCTGATGCTGTACCTAACACAGGCCCTGAAGCTGTCCCTAACTCAGGCCCTGATAATGTCTTTAACTAAGACCCTGATGCTGATCCTAGCTAAGGCCCTGACGCTAGGCTTCACTGAGGTCCTGACATTGTCCCTAACTCAGGTCCTGACTCTGTCCCTAACTAAGGCCCTGAGGCTGTCCCTAACTCAGGTCCTGACTCTGTCCCTAACTAAGACCCTGAAGCTGGTCCTAACTCAGGCCCTGATGCTCTCAATAACTAACATCTTGACACTATCCCTAGTTCACTTCCTGACACTATCCCTAGCTGTTTCCCAGACTCTGTCCCTAGCTAATGTCATGACTGTGGTCCTAACAAAAGCCCTGATGCTGTCCCTAACAAAGGCCCTGAAGCTACTCCTAACTCAGGCCCTGCCACTGTCCCTACCTAAGGCCCTAATGCTAGTCCTAACGCAAACCCTGATGCTAGGCCTAACTCAGGCTCTGATACTGGTCCTAACTAAGGCCCTGAAGCTGTCCCTAACTAACGCCCTGATGCCGTCAGTAACTAAAGTCCTGACACTATCCTTAGCTAATATCCTGACGCATCTCTTACCAAGGTCCTCCTGACACTATCCCTGTGTAAGCCCTGATGCTGTCCCTAACAGGCTTTGAAGCTGTCCACGACTCAGGCCCTGACCCTGTCCCTAACTCAGGCCATGACAATGTCTTTAATTAAGACCCTGCTGCTGTCCCTAACTAAGGCCCTGACGCTAGTCCTAACTAGGCCCTGACATTGTCCCTAAGTAAGGCCCTGACGCTGTGCTTTAAGCCCTGTTGATGTTCTGAACTAAGGTCCTGACGCTGTCCCTAAGTAAGGCCCTGAAGCTGTTCCTAACGTAGGCCCTGGTGCCTTCAATAACTAAGGTCCTGACACTATCCTTAGCTAATGTCCTGACACATCTCTTACCAATGTCCTGTCAATGTCCGTACGTAAGCCCTCACACTGTGCCTTACTCAGGCCCTGACAATGTCTTTAACTAAGACTCTGACACTGGTCCTAACTAAGGCCCTGAAGCTGTTCCTAACATAGGCCCTGGTACCGTCAGTAACTAAGGTCCTGACACTATCCTTAGCTACTGCCCTGATGCATCTCTTACCAAGGTCCTCTCACTGTTCCTAAGTAAACCCTCATACTGTGCCTAACTCAGGATCTGACAATGTCTTTAACTAAGACCCTGATGCTGTCCCTAACAGAGGCCATGATGCTGTCCCTAACTCAGGCCCTAATGCTTGTCCCTAACTCAGGCCCTGACGTTGTCCCTGACTCAAGCCCTGATGTTGTCCCTAACTCAAGCCCTGACACTGGTCCTAACTAAGGCCCTGAAGCTGTCCCTAACATAGGCCTTGATGCCGTCAATAACTAAAGTCCTGACACTACCCTTAGGTAATATCGTGAGGCAACTCTCACCAAAGTCCCAACACTGTCCCTAAGTAAGCCCTGAGGCCATCGCTAACTCAGGCCCTGAGGCTGTCCCTAACTCAAGCACTGACCCTGTCCCTAATGGAGGCCCTGATGCTGTGCCTAACTCAGGTTCTGGCAATGTCTTTAACTAAGACCCTGATGCTGATCCTAACTACGGTCCTGATGCTGGTCCTACATCATGCCCTGACACTCTCCCTAACTAAGGCTCTGACACTGTCCATAATATCTTGGTCTGTCCCTCCCTAATTCCCTGAGGCTTTCCATAACTAAAGACCTGACACTGTTTCTAACAAACTGCCTGACTCTGTACCTGATACTGAATAAGCAGCCTCTCTGCACCAGTTTTGAATTGAATCTCAAGAACAGTGTTTTGGAAGAAATAGAAAAGATTAGTTTTATCACTCTGCCAGCCAATGGAACACATAGCAGCCTCAACAACTGTGTGTCCCAATGTGGGAGGATTTGGTGAGGTGTTTTATAGCAATGGTTCAAGGGTGTGGTTGCTGATAAGGATCAGGGTGTATACAGGGCCTGCAATCCTTTAATCTGGCCTCAGATAGTCTCTTGATGAGCTTCTCTGGAATGATGAATGCTAACATCTTCCATTTGTTGGGAGTTTTAGTTCCTTAAGGAGCTCAAAAATATTGAACCAGGACCCTTCCTCAAGGCTGCACTATTGTTTCTTGACTGCTCCTCCCTTGTCTCTGCATCCCCTCCCTTCCCTGATTAGCAACTGTTCGAATCAATCCGCCCTTTGGAACAAACCAGTTAGGAGGCACACAGAAAGGCTTCTGTGCCCAGGAGACCCATAGGGTCCTGCTCAGTTTAACTCCTCCTCTTCTAGACACTCCTCAATCTTTAGGACAACAGATTTTTGACAAGAAAAGGAATAATCATTTCAGATTGAGACATTAATCATAAACTTGGCACAGGAACTTGGTTTTAAGGGGACTCAGTTTTTTTTTGTTTTTTTTTTTGGTATGCGGGCCTCTCACTGCTGTGGCCTCTCCCGTTGCAGAGCACAGGCTCCAGATGCGCAGGCTCAGCGGCCACAGCTTACGGGTCCAGCCGCTCCGTGGCATGTGGGATCTTCCCAGACTGGGGCACAAACCCGTGTCCCCTGCATTGGCAGGTGGACTCTCAACCACTGCGCCACCAGGGAAGCCTGGGGACTCAGTTTTAATCCCCACTTCAGTTTTATCTTTCCCCACATCTTTCAGGCAACAGGGCAATGACTGCTCTGGCTACTTCCTGCTGAAATTGGGGGCGGGGCGGGGCTCGTCCTGCCTAAATCTGGGGGAATGGATACCAAATTACAAATATCTGAGTTCCAAGTCCTGGACCTGAGACTCCTATGATTAAGATCTCAATCCCTTGGTCTGCCATTTTGGTGCAACCAACCCAGTTAAAATAGGAGAGGTAACAACTGAAACTTTAATAGTAAAAGTAGTTCTCATTCCCTTAGGAATTCAGGAGCATAAGTCTGAAACCCAGTCTGGAACTGGCACTTCGGAGAGACTTTGTAGCCAGTTGTCTAATTTTACCTAAGTAGGTTTTAACTTCTGATGTAGTATTAACATATCCATAACAGGAGCTATTGACCACTACACACGTCTCATCTTTCTATTAGTACCTGATCTAACGTCATTGTTTAAAATTTAATAGTTAAGAGAGGAGTCCTTGAAAACGTACAGTTGCAGCTACCAGCAGACATTGTTTTGAGGATGGCTAATGGCATCCCAAGTCTGACATAGCTCAGAAATTCAAGTTCAACAATACAGGAATGTGGGGACTTCCCTGGCAGTCCAGTGGTTAAGACTTCATCTTCCAATGCAGGGGGTGCCAGTTTGATCCCTGGGCGGGCAGCTAATAAGATCCCACATGGCTCGCAGCCTAAAAACCAAAACATGAAACAGAAACAATATTGTAACAAATTCAATAAAGACTTAACAAATGGTCCACATCGGCTTCCCTGGTGACGCAGTGGTTGAGAGTCTGCCTGCCGATGCAGGGGACATGGGTTCGTGCCCTGGTCCGGGAAGATCCCACATGCCGTGGAGCGGCTGGGCCCATGAGCCATGGCTACTGAGCCTGCGCGTCTGGAGCCTGTGCTCTGCAACGGGAGAGGCCACAACAGTGAGAGGCCCGCGTACCGCAAAAAAAAAAAAAAAAATGATCCACATCAAAAAAAAATCTTAAAGAACAAAAAAACAATACAGGAATGCATCGAAAATCACATCTACAATGGTCACTTAGCCTTACCTTGGATATCTGAAGCATAGTTACTCTTTTTTTTTTTTAAAGACAAAGTCGTGTTGACCTTATACAGACCTTCACTTCATGAAGATCTGTTTCAGATCTTTTTTATAAATTTATTTATTTATTTTTGGCTGTGTTGGGTCTTCATTTCTGTGCAAGGCCTTTCTCTAGTTGTGGCAAGTGGGGGCCACTCTTCATCGCGGTGCACGGGCCTCTCACTGTCGCAGCCTCTCTTGTTGCGGAGCACAGGCTCCAGACGCGCAGGCTGGCTCACGGGCTTAGTTGCTCCATGGCATGTGGGATCTTCCCAGACCAGGGCTCGAACCCGTGTCCCCTGCACTGGCAGGCAGATTCTCAACCACTGCGCCACCAGGGAAGCCCTACTCCTTTCTGACTGTCAAATGCATTCCCCTCCTCAATGCCAAAGCAGATGTACAATGCATGTCTGAAAGGCTACAAAACAGGCCACTTTGGTCAGTAAAATTTACATTAAACCATGTATAAGCCAGAGTGACTTCCTCACAACTCAATACGTGAAGAGTTTTTTTCCCTTTTGATTACAAGTCTTTCAGTAGAGAACATTCATGATCAAAATATCAATCCCTTAGTGCCAGAGTGATTCAGCTGTTTGTCCCAGGTGTAGGTCATGTCCCTCAATGCTAGGCCTCCTTTATATTTGCCTAGTTCATCCACATTGGGGGAATACTGCTCAGGTATCATGAACATGCTCAGAGGTATGTTAATGAGAAAATGCTTTATATAGGCCATACATTTTATTATTCATACCCAACTGTCACACAAGCATTGTACATGTGCTTTTAGCAGTAGACCTAAAGCAAACAGTGATACATCATGAGTAATTACATTCTGATAATTTCACTAGGTAATTTTCCTTTCCTCCTAAACATCAGGGCAAAAGTGAAGCCAACACAGTAACTTTCATAAATACAGACTTCAATACAGAGGTATCATTTACCCAACTGCTCAAAGTCCTAAGTAGCTCCAGGGGAAGGACTTCCCTGTGTCTGGAAAACACAGATGAAAGCCAGTAACAAAAAAACAAAAACTTTATAACCATATTCACCAGTTCACCCAGTAACCAATCCTTTTGTTAATTTTTTATGAAGCCATCAGATACCCCATTAAGATTTTTCATTTCTTACCCAGTTTGGCATTATGATATAAAATTTATCAGAGACCTGTGTTTGCCAAAAGGTCCTTCACATAAATCTTCTTGAAGATGGAGCACTTTTGCAAAAATGTTAGAGCACAACAATAACTATCTATAAATCACGTAAAGACTTAAAAGGTCACTGTTAAACATTTGATCACAATGTAAATGACAAAAGAAACAATTATTGCTGTTACAAGAAACGTTTAAAAATAACTAGAATTATGACTGACAACATTTTACCAGGACATACTAGATTTTTAGGAATTCCATGTAATTTAACATACTAATCAAACATTTCTCTCTGAGATGGCTCAGGGGCCTTCTAAAGCATCTCAAAGTTAGCTGGAGATCAAAAGAACTGTTAGAATTGGCCAGACAACACTTATTCACTTAACCAAAGTAAGGAGATTTCAAACAAAAATACAGATCACAGACACAGGCAAAGGAACTCACAAGCTGTTATCAAAAGCAGTGTTCCAAGAAAACTTTGGAGGGAGAAACCAAATCCAGTCCTGCCTAACCCACTTCCAACAAAATCCATTTACCCAACTAAATTTAATCCAATCTTAGAAAATCCTGATCATGCACAACTTGTTTTCTCAGTGTTCCCTTTTCACAAATTTTCATCACCTTCTGTATCCATCTTGTTTTGCCCCTTATTTTCTTCTGCATTCAGAAACAACCAGCTCTAGTACAAAGTGACTTTCTTTTCTCTTTCTACTATCAGCCTGTTACCTAGCTGCTCACTTTATTACGTAGCTTCATAAACGCTTGAACATATGGAACTTCTTTTGTCTTTCTCTTCCTGTGACAAAATAACTCTACCTGAAGGATAGTATAGTCATTTAGGCTACCATTCAAAGACCACCTTTCCTCATTTTCAAGAATGTATCCATACGTTGGCCAGACAAAATTACAATAGAATTTCATTCTTTTCTTAGTCTTAGGTTTACAACTACAGGTTGACCAGTCTGCCAGGATTTTGCCCATTGGCTATCAGATGGAATTGAAGAAGTACTTCCTATGTTTGAACCACAGAACACTCATACACGGACTAAGAACAAAACAAAATCCTCACCACTAATGGAAGTCTCAAACCAAAGGAACCAAAAACCAAACAGAAACCAAACAGCACAAGACTCAAATCAGCTTCCAAGTCTCAATTTAGCCTGTGACCTCTATCCAAGTGGTGCACCTTCCAAATGAGATTTTCGGGAATGAAAAGTCACCCAAATGGGAACCAAAGTTCCCCCAAATGTACAGGACTAAAAGGACCTCAGAGCGCATGCCAGGGGAGTCACCACATGCTGGCTGAGGTATCGCAACATCCCAAATGCTACTCCAAGGGAGTAGGACGTTTGGGGCAGTCCAGGAAGGAGGAAGAGAGGAACATCCTCAAGGCAAAGTTGGCCTTGGCAATTGCTAGGGTGGTCCCTCTTCCGCCATCTACTCCTGCCCCAGAGTTCCAACCGCTGGGATGGCAGATGGGGTATGACTGGGGCTTGGCCTTTCCAGGCAAGGGTCCCAGGCAGTCTGGCCTCTAAAGGAATTCTTCAACCCTACACTTTCTCAAAAGAGGCTGGCATGGAGAAAATCATAGAGTGTCCAATCAAGTCAGGGGACCCACAGGGGCCATCCCCAAGTCAGCCCCATATTGGGTACTAAATTTAATGCCAAAACTCGACCTCAGTGCACCAGTGCCAAATTGAATCTCAGAGACAGAAGTTTGGAAGAAGTAGAAAAGAATAGCTTTACTGCTTTGCCAGCCAAAGGGGGACACAGAAGACTCATGCCCTCAAAAACTGTGTGTCCCAATGCAGGAGGATCTGGTGAGGAGTTTTACAGCAATGGTTTAAGGACACAGTTTCTCCTAAGGATTAGTGTGTGTTCAGGGCCTTAACTCCCTTTAATCTGGCCTCAGGTGGTCTCTTGATGAGTTTCTCTGGAATGAAGAATGCTAAAATCTTCTATTTTGTGGAGGTTTTAGTTTGGTAAAGAGCCCAAAGATGCTCTTACGTACATCCCTTTAAGGCCCTGAGGCTGTCCTTAACAAAGGCCCTCAACTTATCTTTAACTGAGGCCCTGACACTCTCCCTAACTAAGGACTGAGGCTGTCTCTAACTAAGGCCCTGAGTCTGTCTTTAACTAATGGCCTCACTCTTTCCCTAACTAAGGCCCTGACACAGTCCCTGACACGGCCCCTAATAACATGAGCTGTCCCTCATTAATGCCCTGATGCGGCCCATAACTGATGTACTGAAGATGGCACTAAGGTCCTGACCATGTCACTAATGACCCAAAATGTCTCTTACTAAGACCCTCAAGTTACCTCTGAGGCCCTAAAGATGTCCATAACTAAGTCCCTGACACTATCTCTAAGACCCTCAAGTTATCTTTAACTGAGGCCATGACAATGTCCCTAACAAAGGACTTGATGCTGTCTCTAAGGCCCTGAGTCTGTCTTTACCTAATGGCCTCACTCTTTCCCTAACTACGCCCTGACGCTGCCCCTAACCAAGGCCCTGATGGTGTGCCTAATTGCCTGAGCTGTCTTTCACTAATACCCTGACCCTGTCCATAACTAATGCCCTGATGATGCCCCTAACGAACAGCCTGAAGTGTCTCTTACTAAGGTCCTCAAGTTTTCTCTGAGGCCCTGACACTCTCCCTAATTAAGGCCTTGACACTGTCTTTAAGTAATGGCCTAATGCAGTTCCTACCTGAGATACTGATGCTCTCACTAACTAAGGCCTTGAAGTCTCTACCTGAGAAGCTGACACTGTCTGTAACTAATTTCCTGACTCTTTCC
Source organism: Platanista minor (assembly GCA_004363435.1). Lineage (NCBI taxonomy): Eukaryota > Metazoa > Chordata > Mammalia > Artiodactyla > Platanistidae > Platanista > Platanista minor. Next base: position 9,410 of record RJWK010039960.1, on the reverse strand, counting down.
TTAACTAACATCCTAATTTTTCCCTAAATAACACCCTGACACCGGTCCTAACTACGGCCCTGATGCTGACCCTATCTAAGGCCCTGACGACGTCCCTAATAGACTTAGATGTCCCTCACTGTGGTCCTGATCCTGTCCATTACTAAGGCCCTGAATATGTGCCTAAGTAAGTCTCTGACCCTGTTCTAAGGCCCTGACCCTCTTCCTAACTAAGGGCCTTGACGCTCTCTACAGAAGGCCCTGACACTGCCTCTAAATAACGGCCTGACACTGGTCCTAAGTATGGACCTGATCTGTCCATAACTAAGGCCCTGACGAAGTCCCTCATTAAGTCTCTGACACTGCCCTTAATAAGCCCCTGACACTGTCCCTAGCTAACGGCCTAAGCTATAACTTACAAAGTCCCTAACACTATCCCCAAGACCCTGACACCCTCCCTAACTTAGGCTTTGATGCTGTCCCTTAGTACCTAAGCAGTCACAAAATAACACCCTGATTCTATTACTAAGGCCCTGAATATATCCCTAAGAAAGTCTCTGAAGTGTCCCTAACTAACGGCCTGAAACGTCTCTTACTAAGGCCCCTAAATTATCTCTGAGGTCCTGACAACACTGCCCCTAACTAAGGCCCTGTTGCTGGCCCTAACTAACGTCCTGATGCTGAACCTAAGGAGGCCCTGATGCTCTTCCTAACTAAGGCCTTGATGCCGATTCTACCTGAGGCCCCAAAACTGTCTGTAACTAATGACCTGACTCTTTCCCTAACTAACACCCTAATTTTGTCCCTCATTAATGCCCTGACACTGGTCAACACTACAGCCCCGATGCTGGCCCAATCTAAAGTCTTGACAAAGTCCCTAATAGCCTTAGATGTCCCTCACTGTTGGCCTGACCCTGTCCCTAACTAAGGCTGTGATGATGTCTCTACTTGAGGCACTGACACTGTCTATAATAATGGCCAACTCTTTCCCCAACACCCTGATGCTGTCCCTAATAGCCTCATGTATCTCTCAATAATGCCCTAATCCTGTCCATAACTAAGGCCCTGAATATGTCCCTAAGTAAGTCTCTGATGCTGTCCTTAACTAAGGCCCTGATGCTCTCTCGACCTAAGGCACTGACACTATCTATAATAATGGCTTGACTCCTTCCCTAACTAACACCCTGATGCTATCCCTAATTGAGGCCCTGAAGATGTCCCTAATACCCTTAGGTGTTCCTCAGTATCACCCTGATCCTGTCCATAACTAAGGCCCTGAATATGTCCCTAGGTAAGTCTCTGATGCTGTCTCTAACTAAGGCCCTGATGCTGCCTCTACCTCAGAATCTGACATTCTAATGTCCTGACTCTCCCTAACTAACATCCTGATCCTGCCCCTAAATGAGGCCCTGACACTCTTCTCAACTAAGGACTTGCCGCTGTCCCTACCTAAAACCCTGACACTGTCTGTAACTAATGACCTGACTCCTTCCCTAACTAACACCCTAGTTTTGGCCTTAACTAACGCCCTGACACTGATTCTAATTATGGCTATGATGCTGGCTCTAAGGCCCTGAAGATATCCCTAAGTAACAGCCTGAATTTTGTCTGAGGCTCTCACGTTATCTCTAACTTAGGCCCTGACGCTGTCCCTTATAGTCTAAGCTGTCACTAAATAATGCCCTGATCCTGTCCATAACTAAGGCCCTGAATATCTCTGACGATGTCCCTAATAGCCTGAGATGTCTCTTCAAGTTATCTCTGAGGCTCTGACACTGGCCCTTCCTAAGGCCTCACTCCGGGGTTGTCCCAGGCTGCTGGGCAGTTTTCTCTTGTCCACAACTCTAGCCAGCTGCCTGCCATTGGCCACTCTAAGATTCTGCGATGCAGTGGTCCGACATGAGATGTGCCTGTGTAGGCTCTCCTGCGGGAGGAGAGTCATGGCCACTCCGCCCTCCAGGGGACTGCGGCTCAGGGTAGGAATCGCTCAGCCAGTGTCTAGACACAGGGTTCTGTGTCCTTGTTTGTTGTAAATCCCTTGGAGTTACCTCTAACATTCTTTAAATGGATCTCCCCCTCAGCATATTTATGATTTAAATGATTTACCACATTAAAATTCAGGAATGACATTCTTAGAATGAGCAGGAAGACACTGGATGTGCCACCCCCTCCCCCAATGATCTATTACTTGGAGGATTTAAAATTCTAATGAGAAAACACTCACTCTCCTCACCCTCTTGGGTGTCAGCACAAGGCAGGAATCAGCTGCATCCTTTATTTATCCCTCTGATTTTCCAGAACCCTTCCTTCCAGGAGAAATCTCTGGGCTCTGCGGGAACTGTAAGTGGTGACCATCAGGTCAATCTGAGACTGAAAAGCAAGAGGAAGAGAGACAGAGGAGGAGATGAGGATCGGTGATGGGGAGAAGCGGGGGCGTCCACGCTCAATCGCAGGCTGAGAGTCTGGGCTAGTCTCCAGTGAAGCTGAGGACCACCAGGGGCTGCCCCACTGGCTTTGTCGCCTGGTGTGGGGACTGGGGGCAGCCAAATCCCCATGGCCACTCTCAGAGAAACCAAGAAGGTGGGAGGGCACCCGAGAGCCAGACTGAAAATGGTCATGCTGTGAAATAATAAGATGCCCTTTTCAGGAAAGTGAAGACTGTTCCCTTGGTTCTCAAAGACTTGCAAATACTCTCTGTCCTTCTGGAGGCATGCTGAAGCCTTCAGCCTTTGAGGGCAGTAATGGGAGTGCATCTGGGCTCAAAACCATCCAGCACTCACTCCTTGAGGGTGCTGAGGATGACCAGTGTCCACCCCTTGGGTGCTGTGGGGCCTGAAATCCCCTGATCACCGAGGACGGGAGGGGCCGCACAGACACTCCACTGGACCACCGGGGGCTTGGCTGGTGGGCTACAGTCCTTTAACCTATACATGGTTTGCAAACATCTTGTGCCATTTTGGATGGTCGATTACCTTATTCCTTGCTCCTTTTATACACAACTGTTTTTCATTTTGAGGAAGTCCAATTCATCTATTTTGTCTTTTGTTGCTTGTGCTTTTGGTAGCAAATCTAAGAAATCATGACCAAATCGAAGGTCATGAAGATTGACTCTCATGTTTTCTTCTACGAGTTTTATGATTTTGATTCTTACATCTAGGCCTTTGGTCCATTTTGTGTTGATTTTGTATACGGGGTGGGGGGGAAGGTAAGGGTCCAACTTTTTTCTTTTGCATGTGGGTGTCCAGTTGTTCCAGCACCTGTGCTGTTTGGGAGAAAATACCTGCAAATGATGTGACCAAAAAGGGCCTAATTTCTAAAGTATACAAACAGCTTATACAACTCAAAAAAAAAAAAATCAAAAAGTGGGCAGAAGGTCTAAATAGACATTTTTCCAAAGAAGAAATACAGGTGCCAATAGGCACATGAAAAGATGCTCCATGTCGCTAATTGTTAGAGAATGCAAATCAAAACTACAGTGAGTCATCACCTCATAGTGGTCAGAATGGCCATCATTGAAATGTCTACAAATAAATGCTGGAGGGGGTGTGCAGAAAAGGAAACCCTCCTATACTGTTGGTGGGGATGTAAATTGATGCAGTCACTATGGAAAACAGTATGGAGGTTCCTCAAAAAACTAAAAATAGAATTTCCACATGAACCAGCAATCCCACTCCTGGGCATATATCCAGACAAAACTATAATTCAAAGAGATACATGCACCCTAGCGTTCACAGCAGCACTATTCACCATAGCCAAGACGTGGAAGCAAGCTGAATGTCCCTCAAAAGATGAATGGCTATAGAAGATGTGGTACATATATACAATGGAATATTACTCAGCCATAAAACAGAATGAAATAATGCCATTTGCAGCTACATTGATGGACCTAGAGATTATCACACTAAGTGAAGTAAGTCATAGAGAGAACGACAAATACCATATGATATCACTTATATGTGGAATCTAAAATGAGACCCAAATGAACCTATATACAAAATAAAAACAGACTCACAGATATAGAAAACAGACTTGTGGTTGCCAAGGGGAAGATGCGGGGAGGGACGGACTGGGAGTTTGGGATTAGTAGATGCAAACTATTATATATAGGGTGGGTAGACAACAAGGTCTTACTGTACAGCACAGGGAACTATATTCAATACCCTGTAATAAACCATAATGGAAAAGAATATGAAAAACGGTATGTATATATGTATGTGTGTGTGTGTATGTGTGTATATATATATATATATATACATATATATATATATACATATATATATATATATATATACTTTGTTGTACAGCAGTGATTCAGATATATATATATAATCACTTTGTTAACACAACTTTGTAGGTCAACTATACTTCAATAAAATAATTTTTATTTAATCACTTTGTTAACACAACTTTGTAGGTCAACTATACTTCAATAAAATAATTTTTTTTAAAATTAGGTTGAGATTATACCGTCAATTAATTTGAAGGCACTTTTATAAAGCAGGCCTAATTTCTCTTGTTCTTTCATCCTGGGACAAATGTATAACAGAAACTAACCTGGATTACTCCAGGCTGAACTCATATCACACAGAACTTTAATTGTTGAACAAACCATTAATACCAGTTACACCATGGGATGTCCTGATCCAATATCAAGTTCGTAAACGTTGTATCAAGCCTGCAGAATCCACTAAATTTGGAAATTCAAACTGAAATGAAGCCAACTGTCCAATGACTTCTCTAAAACTGGTTATACAACAATCAATTGGAAACCATATGCAATCAAATGAATGTAGACAGAAACAACTATACCTTCCCTTTTTTTTCGTTTTAGATGAAGACAGTATTTAAGGTGATGTCTTGGGCCATTCCAATTGTTACTCAATTTCCTGGGTATCTCCCATGCACACAGGATGTACATGTGTTAGTTAACTTGTTTGTGCAACTACATGAAGGTAGTTAATACCAGAAAACTGGATATGTAAAATGAATTAAATGCTAAAGTCATGTTTTGTATTTGTAATGACAATGAAAAAAAAAGTGTAGTGCTGATATTTGTTACAAAAACGAACATTAAAAACATCCTTAGTGAGAAAAGCCATACAGAAAAGGCCACCCAGATCCCATACTCATCTTGTCTCCTTCAAATCCATCAAGGTTGTCCAAATGAGGGGAAAACTCAGTAATGGTTCCAGAAAAAGAAAACTGGATCAGGATGGAAAAAGACATTTTCATACAGTCGGGAGAGCAGATGAAAGTTGAAGTGGGCCTGTATAGTATTAAATTATAATGTGGACATCATGATTTCCTCATTTAGGGATTATGTGCTGGTTCTTTGGGTAAAACACACTGAGCATTTTGTGTGAAGTGGCAAATGTGAGTACTTTTTGCCATTACTGAAACTTTTCTGTACATTTTAAGTTACTGGAAAGTAAATTACTTTTCTAAACAACCATGTCAGTACCATGCCAGAAAATCAGATAAGACAGCCATCAAACTTAGTTATAGAGGCCAAGACTTACCCAGACCAAGTTCAACCAAAGTTGTGATACTTATTTCCCTTGTAAGAGTCCACATGGTATTAAGAGGCACCGTGGGAAGAGTATATTAGTAGCTACCATGTCGTGGGTCCTGTGGATTACCTGGGGTGCAGTAGAAACAGTGAGGTTTTAGTATTACAATTTTTCACATTACTTCAAAAAATATGTTAAAAAATAAATTCAGTAAAGTTGCAAAATATGGAATCAATATACACAAATCAGTTTTATTTCTGCACACTAATAATGAACCACCAGCAAGAAAAATCAAGAAAACAATCACATTTACAATTCCATCAAAAAGAACAAACTATTTAGGAATAAATTTAACCAAGGACATGAAAGACCTATACTCAGAAAACTATAAAGCACTGATAAAGAAATTGAAGACACAATAGAAAACAATATTCCATGCTCATGCATCAGAAAAATTACTAATATTAAAATGTTTATTCTACCCAAAGCCATCAACAAACAGTGCCAGGAAAACTAGACACCAGACTCCAAAGAACGACACTGGTCACCATCTACACTGCACATAAAACTAACTACAGTGCACAATATTCCACATTAAACCCTTTCTCTCCTGAGTCCCCTGAAGATGCACCCCAGCCACCCAGCAGTCAGCTGCACAGGAAGATTCTCCACACTTGCTCTTTTTTTCCTCTTGTGGAGTCTCCTCACCAGTGGTTCCTGAGAAAACCCAGCTCCTGTCAGTGTGGACAATGCCTCATGGTCCAGAAACCTAAGCCCTGACACGAGACAAAGCTCCTGTCTGCTTGTCACAGAGCAAAGTCTGTGGGCAGGGTGCACCTGTGCCCCCAGGGTCAGACAGGTGGGTTCAGCGCCCCCTGTGGGACGAGAGAAAAGTGCCGGGAATGCCGCACTCACAAACCCAGAGGCCTCATCCGGAATGCTGTTCTGCTGTATATACTAAGTTTGGAAATCCAAACTGAAATGGAACCAAGTATCTATCTCACTGTGTCTTCTCAAAACGTGGTTAAGGAACAATTAATCAGAAACCATATGTAATGAAATGAATGTAGACACAAACTTCACAACTTAAACCAAAATTCACTCAAAATTGCCCATAGACAAATTTAAATTACCAAACTATAAAAATCCTAGAAAAAAAAAAGAAAATCTACATGACCTTGGGTCTGGTGACCTTATTCAGGAAACCGAAAGACAAACCACAAACTGCAAGAAACTATTTCCAAAACATGTATCTGATAAAGGATCTGTACTCAAATTATGCCAACACCATTAAAATTTGGTAAAGATTGACGCGCGATACCTGGCCCAAGAAGATAAACAGGCAGTAAATAAGCATACAAGAACATACTCAAAATGTTGGTGGAACGCATGTACAACCAACTTCGGAAGACAGTTTGGCAGTTTTTTCCAGATCTAAACAGTCTCACCTTAGGATCCAAGAAGTGTATCTTGTATTTAGACAACTGCTTTGAAAAACTGTGTTCAAACCAAAACTAGCATCAAGTAACACGCAGCAGCTCTATTCATAATGGCTAAAAACTTAAAGATATCAGGATGTCCTTCTGTAGATGAATTCATAAGCAAATTAGGGCACATACATGTCAAGGGGAGCAGAATACACCACCCCAAAATATGCCCATTTGACAAAAGGATTATTTTGGACTGATTAAGAAATAGCAGACCTAGGAGAATCTTTCAAAACCAAGTAGAAAATGCCCTTTTAGGAGGTAAATTTACAATTATTAAGGATATCTCCATTTGTAAGTGTATGTCCCTCTCTGGACCAGGAATTGAATGATGACTAAATATCAAGAAAAGCTTGTTGGGACTTCCCTGCTGGTCCAGTGGTTAAGACTCCATGCTCCCAATGCAGGGGACCAGGGTTCAATCCCTGGTCAGGGAACTGGATCCCACATGCTGCAAATAAGAGCCCACATGCCACAATTAAAGATGCCACAGGCCTCAGCTAAGACCCAGCTCAGCTAAATAAATAAATGTTTTAAAAAAAAAAAAAAAGCGTGTCAATGAAACAGGCCTAGATATAAATCTGTGTAACATCCATCCCCTTGTTTACTGTGCTTTGCCTAATAACCTCCCTTAAATGGCTTCCTCCATTCACTAACATCTTTTTCTGTTCTCAGCAGAAGCAATTAAGGTAATGGCTTGGGCCATCTCAGGGAGTGACTCAGTTTTCCTGGGTATCTTTCAAGTATACAGGAGGTACGCATGGTATATATTAAACTTCTGATTGTTTTCTCCAGTTCATCTCCTTTTCATTAAAAGGGAGATCTCAGTGAAGAACACAGAAGAGTAGAGGAAAAATTATTTTTTCTCTCATATACATGCAATGCAATAGTATTCAGCGATATAAAGGAATGGACCACCAACCCGGGCAAAAAAAAAAAAAAAAAAAAAAAGATGCATCTAACACTTACATTGCTAAGTGAAAGAATCCAGTCTGAAGTGCTACACACTGTATGACCTGATTTATATGACATTCTAGAAAAGGCAAAACTGACATGGTAAAATAAACAGTTTATGGAATATGTGGTTGAAACAGTCCGTATAATACTTCAGTGGTGAATAGCTGTCACTATGTATTTGTCTACACCCACAGGTTTTTACAACCCAACAAGTAAATTACAATCTATTCAAATTTAGCTACTTAGGATATGGGAGTGTCAAAGACTGGCATACAAAAGGTAACAAAGGATCTAACTGATTTACAAATGTATGGAAAAACTCACTGTTGGTGGTGGGACAAAATGGGCTGACCTAAGTTAACTTTGGAAATGAGTGGACTCTGTAGGCCAAAGGCAAAGTATGCCGTACATACACAGTGGACTCTAAGTTCTTTCCCATGAGGAATAGCAGCTAACCGTACTGAAACTACTATATCAGTAATCGAATGGAACAAGCAGTGAATTTAATAAATGACAAATGATGGAAGCCAGGTTTCTTACCACTGGAGTGGGAAGTCACAGACAAACAAAGAGAGAAGGTTACAATATCCATGTCATAACAGATCAGGTTGGAGATATCAGTATAAACTATCTTTAGCCTAATAGAGATACACCTAATTATAAAGATTTCCATGTGGACCTATGTGAATAGGCATAGGCTGGGATACATGCACATATTTCCATGCACTGTCAGCTGAGCATATTTAGCTCCCACATGTAAGTTTTTAATACCATTCTCTAATAAAAGGAACAAAGGTTCTTTGAAGACAGGGCTGATGCTAGGACTGAGACAGTAAACATATGAAGCAGAATCATCTTAAAATATCAGAAAATAAAGAAGTACCAAAAAGAAAAAAAAAACCCACAAAAGAAAAATTATGTAAAATGAAAACAGAAGCAAATGGAAAAAGCTCTCAACAGCCAAAGCAAGAATGACCTAAGCAGTCTAATAAGGTAGTGCGGGATTATCACCAAAAGTTAAAAGTTAAAGTTTCATGTGTCCAAACTGGTAAAAATAAATTACATAGATTTTGATGAATGGTGTTAAATAGAAATCTCCTATGCAGAAAGTTTCTAAACAATTCATACAGACATTCAGCTCTCCATCAAGGATGTGAAGCTAACCCCTCTCTCCTCAAGTGTGGGTTCTGCATTATGAACTCCTACATAAGACACACAGGATGGCCATGGGAAAAAATTAACTTCACTGTGGGAAAACTTGACAAACATTACCTCATCTGGGTGACCAAAATTAAGAACATAAGTGAGGGGCTTCCCTGGTGGCACAGTGGTTGAGAGTCCGCCTGCCGATGCAGGGGACGCGGGTTCGTGCCCCGGTCCGGGAAGATCCCACATGCTGCGGAGCGGCTGGGCCCGTGAGCCGTGGCCGCTGAGCCTGAGCGTCCGGAGCCTGTGCTCCGCGACGGGAGAGGCCACA
>RJWK010039959.1:0-20166 GCA_004363435.1 Platanista minor | reverse complement strand
GGACATATATACACTACCAAACGTAAAATGGATGGCTAGTGGGAAGCAGCCGCACAGCACAGGGAGATCAGCTCGGTGCTTTGTGACCACCTGGATGGGTGGGATAGGGAGGGTGGCATAGGGAGGGTGGGAGGGAGGGAGACGCAAGAGGGAGGAGATATGGGAACATATGTGTATGTATAACTGATTCACTTGGTTATAAAGCAGAAACTGACACACCATTGTAAAGCAATTATACTCCAATAAAGATGAAAAAAAATTAAAAAATAAAAGAATGCATTTGTGAACCAGAGATGGCTTTGGGTCACATTTCCACTAGTGTCCACTGCCCTCTGTTATCTCTGCCTTTACTGGAGCCCAAAGACTTCCTTACACGTTGGTTGGGAAGAAGGGCAAGTGTGTTCTTTCAAAGTAAGAAAGGAGGGCTGCGAGCAACGTGCCTCCCAAGTTGGGAAGGAACGTGAGCTTCCAGCGGGGCGTGTGAGAGGTCTGAAGGAGGTTCTTCGCTCCCTGAGGTCAGCACAGAACAAGTGGGCATGCCAGAGAAGTGATACTTTGTGATGCTTTGTGTGGGTGACTGTCAGTGGACAAAGGACCATTCAGAGTTTCTTGATTTATTCATGTCACCTTTACAATCAGCCCTCATTTCTTGTTTACATTTCATCTTCAAAAGAGCATTTAAAAATCTACAGATAACACAACTACTGCTAAAGTTGATAGACTGGATCCTTAATGCTTTATCATTAATTCAAATGTGAAACAATTTAAAATACCATTAGTTTCTAGCAGCATTTTTATATTACTTGAAAACATACATTTAATTATATGCTCGTTATTTTTTTTTGTACATAGTATCTATTTCAATGTTAAAATTTAAATTCAAAGGCTGTTTACTAAGAATGTTAAACTATCAAAGTATAAGGTATAAAAAGCTATGCAGAAATAAGAAATGTGCTTCTTTGAATAAGTTACATACATAAAGTACGATATCTATAAAAGGTATTCATTAATGTATTCACTCATTCAAGAAATTTACCTGAATGTCCATTGTGTGCAAGGCACTGGGCTAGGTGCTGTGGAAATGAGTAAGGCACAATCCTGCTCTTCAGGAGCTTACGAACTAGTAGAATTTTTCAAAGTACTCTATAACAAGTGAGCTAGAAGTGATTTCTAATGTAAAGAGGAACGAATACTTTTCGCATTGAGTGTTAGTTTAGCTGTCTTTGCGAAAGCTTCTTTCTTTTCGTAATATGCAGCCTCGTTTACAAACACTGGGTACACGGTATGGTCTCCGCCCAATGGAACAGTCTTTCCATCAAGAGTTAAAAACACAGGATCCCCAGGGTGCAATGGTTTCCAGTCTTGATCCTCTCAGGAAATAATTAGAATACATAAATTACATTAGATTTTTCGCCTACTTTACAAATTGTATAATGGAAAAGAACAGGAAAAAGAACACATATATGTATAACTGAATCACTTTGCTGTACACCAGAAAGTAACACAACATTGTAAATCAGCTATACTTGAATATAAAATAAATTACAAAAATTTTTATGTCAGGCTCTAGAAGACTAAAATGACAGCATTGTCTTCTTTTAAAAGAGATAGTGTAGAGGCATATGAGTTATCTGACTAAACTGAGATTGAGCAGTTAATTTTGGCAGTTGTTTTAAGAGTTCCCCTTTATATTTTTATAACTGACACATGTGATTATAGTTTGCTTCAATATCAAGTTTGCCTTGAATATTGCCAAAGTGATTTATAATATCAAAAGGCAGAACTAGGGCTTCCCTGGTGGCGCAGTGGTTGAGAGTCCGCCCGCCGATGCAGGGGACACGGGTTCGTGCCCTGGTCAGGGAAGATCCCACATGTCGCGGAGCGGCTGGGCCCGTGAGCCATGGCCGCTGAACCTGCGCGTCCGGAGCCTGTGCTCCGCAACGGGAGAGGCCACAACAGCGAGAGGCCCGGGTACCGCAAAAAAAAAAAAAAAAAAAGGCAAAACCAAATGCACGCCTCCTCAGGAGCATATTCTAACTCTTGCTACCTGAAGTTAAATTCTGCTCAGCAAAATTTAGGAAATATCCATTAAGAGCCTTCTGTGTATAAGACATTCTACTGTTGGGGATAAAAAATGAGTGACGTTGGACCTGTGAGCCCTCAAACACCAGTGCTGGCACCCCTAGGAACCCTAGAGCAGTTCTCCTCAAACTTTGCTGTGTTTGCAAATCACATAGGGATCTTGTTGAAGTGCAGATTCTGATTCTATAGGTCTGGGGTGGGGGTCTGAGATTCTGTGTTTCTAACAGTTCCCAGCAGCAGAGCAGCATCACCTGAGAGTTTGTTAGAAAAGCAGAATTTGATTCCCCACTGCAGACCTACTAATTAAAAATCTTCATGTTAACAAATCCCCAGAGGTTCACAGGTGCAACATTTAAGTTTGAGAAGCGTTGCACCACAGCGATTTTCTGAACCCTGGCTGCAGGTTACAATTACCTGGGATGTTTGAAAAATATAGATGAATAAAGGCTGGCTCCATCTCAGATACATCAAATGGGAATCTCAAGAGTGGGGCTCAGGCATCACTATTTTCTAAATTTACATACAGTAAAATCCAGCCATTTTTGGGTATGATTCTGAGTTTTGACAAATGTATAGCACAGAGTCATATAAGCATGTAATCAAGAAGCATAATTCCATCACACACCTCCTCCAATTCCCTCATGCTACTCATTTATCATTTGCTGTTTGTATTTTTTTAAAGCCCCAGGTGATTCTACAGGACAGAGTGGCTGAGAACTACTGCTCCAGACCAGTGGTTTTCAGTCAGAGATGTGCCCCAGGACGACTGACAGGGTTTCTTCAACACCTCCCCACTGTCTGCTAGCCCCACCTGCAGAGATTCCGATGGGCAGTGCTACCCAACCCTGAGCCACATGAAAATCACCTGGTGAACCTAATTGACTTCTTGTCTCCACCCTGATAAATTAAATCAGAATCCCTGGGCCGGAGAATGAGGATTTTAACAAGTTCCTAAGGTGATTCTCATGTGGCCGGAGTTTGAGAAGCACTGTATTAGTGCTTTTGTGATAGGCTCCAAGCATTTGGGGGTGGGAGTAGGGAACCTGGAGAATTCTAGTGAGCACCCCTGATTAAGAACCATCACTTTTAGAATAAAATCCGGACTCATAACCAGGTGCCTGCCTGAGTCTCTGGCTCCAGGGTCTCTGTTCACTCCCTACTCTCCGTTAACACTGGTCTTCTTGCTGTTCCTCGAACACTCCAAGTTTGCTCCAGCCTCAGAGCCTTTGCATTCGTTTTCCACATGGCTGACTTCTCACCTTCCAGGTTCCAGCTTCAATGCCCTCATCTCAGAGATGGCTCTTTCTGACCACTCCATCTAGTAGGAACCCTTTGTTAACTGCTCCTATATTATTTTGTTTATTTCTTTTATAGCACTTATTACAATTTGAAATCATGTGGTTGATGTGTTGTTTACTTATTCATGGTCTGTTCTCCCCTTATTAGTATGGAAGCTCTATGAGAGACCCTATCTTGAATCTCAGGGCCCAGAACAAGCTGAGAAGTCCTTCAAATATATTTATTGGAATAATCAATCAATCAATCCCTCCTGGAGAATACTGAGCCATTCCTTATTGTCTACCAAATCAAAATTATCCTTCCTGACTTTCAAGACCTACACCTAGCCCTGTTTATTACTGATGCCATTAATCTTACCTCTCTGCCTCCCCAGGATGATTTTTGTATTTTTCATGGATGTCCTTGAGGAATGTAAAACTTACATTTGTAACTATTGATACTATGTATAAAATGGATAACTAATGAGATAACTATGTATAAAATAGATAACTAATGAGAACTTACTGTATAGCACAGGGAACTCTACTCAGTGCTCTGCGGTGCCATAAATGGGAAGGAAATCCAAAAAAGAGGGAATATGTGTATACGTAGAGCTGTTTCACTTTGCTATACAGTAGAAACTAACACAACACCGTAAAGCAACTATACTCCAATAAAATTTTTTTTAAAAATCCTGTGTTGTAGCCGGTTGTGACATCATCACTTTGGCCTCTGTTTCTTGTACGTGCAATTTTTGTTACCTGTAGTGCTTTCCTCTTTTCTCTCCCCCAATCTTTATCTTTCTGTCCTTTAAAACACTGCCTAAGGCTCCTTCTTCAAGTTTCCACCCGGATCCCACTAAGGCACAAAGCTGCATTTGCTCCACGAGTCTATATTTTTGGGCAGGCTACTTTATTAAGTTGTAAGTCTGAATAACTATCATTAGGGTCATTAAACAGGAGTCTGAACTGGATCAGTGGTTTTCCACCCTAATTACCCACGCCAATAAGATCAGATTATCCCAGAGTGGGGGCCCAGCATTGTTATTTTTTAAAAGGCTCTCTAGACAATGTGCATCCAGGGTTGAATGCACCAGACTAGACAATCCATTGGATCACTTCCACATTTCTGAGGTCTGAGATTGTGCATGGAGATGGATGTTTTAGCTTTTTGGAATCTTTGCTCCTCTCTGCTTTTATCTCTGCCTTTTCCAGTTTTAAACCTCCTATACATTCCTAAGAGCCTTTTCTTCCCCTTCACTATGCCATTATTGATCAAACCACACAAGGAGCAGATACTGGGGTTTTGAGGAGTCAGGAAAAGGTGGCAGAAAACATTCCAAAGAAAGAGGTTCTGTTTGTTTTGCTCTAACTTATACAGTAGTGATCACAGGGAGGTGGTAGCAATGTGGTCAACGGCAAAGAACATTCGCTCTGGAGCTGTCATCAATAACTATAGGACTATGGGAAGGATCTAATTTTTGTGCCTCTGTTTTCTTATATTAAAATAGATATAATAATTCTTACCCATTGCACCTGAACAGGAATTTCACATTCTCTGACCCCCCATCCCCATCTCATTATTCTGTTATAGCATCTGGTTATCTTCATTTCATGATCACAGTTTAGACTTTAGTATATCTAGACTATAAATTCCACAAGAATATAAACCATGTTCACCGATGTACCCCCAGAGCCAGCAAAGGATTTACTCAGTAAATATTCACTGAGTGACGGTCTGAATACCTTAGACTGCAGTGTTTTTGAGAACGTCAGATGAGCTAATGCGTGTAAAATGCTTTATGGACTGTAAAGTTCTACTCAAAGGTAGGGCATCATTATTTTCAACATTTAAAAGAAATAGTGAATGTTACCTGCAGTTTAGGGTGGATAATAGCAGCAATTTCTCCACTTTCATTCCTGGGATAATCAACTTTCTCCATTATTTTATAGACTTCAATAGCACAGGGAGGAAATTCTTTTCCTAGGGCAAAAACAATATGTATAAATAGCAACTAACAAAATCTCCTGAAAAAAGGGAAGTTGATACTTTAAAGAAGGAAGAATAACAACAACCAAAAACTGAAGACAGACAGTTACAGGGAGAAAACACTATTTTCTTGCTTTTAAACCATTTTATTGTGAAGTATAACACTGAGAAAGTACATAAAACATAAATATATAGTTTAATGAACTGTAAAGTGATTAGCCATGTAACCATCACCCAGGACAAGAACATTGCCTGCATACCAGCATCCCCTGCATGTCTCTTTCCCATCATAATCCCATCGCCTTCCCATTTGAGCAGTAACCACTAATTTTGGTAATGACTCACTTGCTTTACTTTATAGCTTCACCACCCATGCATGAATCCCACACAATATAGTTCAGGTTTGCCTACTTCTGAATATTTTACAAATATAATCAATCAATATATGCATCTTGTGTCTGTCTTCTTAAGATCAACCTTTGGGGAAGATTCATCCATATTGTGGTGTGTAGCTATTGCTCATTTTATTTGCAGTATAGTATTCCACTGTGAGAAAATGCCATAATTTATTTATTCTTTCTATGGTTTATAGACATCTTTCACGTTTCCAACTTGGGGCTATTAAGAAAAATGCCACAGGCTTGCACAGCTTCAGGCAGAGAGCTGCTCTGCCACCACTAACACTGAGACACTGTACAGGATCTTCTTTCTAGTGCTTCAATGTCCTAACCTAAAGCTGAAAAAGCCACCCTAGAGGCACATGTCATTGGCCATAACAGCTCTTGCTCTAGTGTTACCTTATTTCATTATTGCCAGCATTACCAAAATGCTGAGTGTTGGCTCTATGACTAACGATCTCAGGTCCCAGAGGCCTTTAATTTTCTTGGCCTATGGAGTAAGTGGACAATATATTATAAACGACTTGTACCCTTTCTATTAACAATCAGAAGTTTAGGTTTCATAATCCTGAACCAATCCAATACACCAAATAGTCCAAGACTCGATTTCTTATTTTCTTTGATTTCTTTGTTTCTTCTATTTATTGGATTTGTCTGTGTCTTACTGAGTTTTTCATGGTTACACTGTTCTTGAAAAATGAAACTTCCAGGCTGTCTAATAGGTTAGAGTGGCTTTAAAAAAATTCAATTTATTTAAACTAAAAAACCCCCCAGACAGTTCATTCATTTCTCCCATCCCTACCTGTTTCTGCTTTAAGGCAACCCCCAATTTGTTTTCTGTATCTACGAGCTTGGTTTTCAGTTTTTATTTATTCACTTTTAGATTTGACATATAAGAGAGATCATATGGTAATTGTCTTTCTCTGCTTGACTTATTCATTCAGCATAATGTCCTCGAGGTCCATCCATGCTGTCACAACTAGTGAGACTTCATTCTTTTTATGGCTAAATAATATTCCATGTATATGGATACCACAATTTCTTCATCCATTCTTCCATTGATGAACCCAGGTTGCTTCCATACCTTGGCTATTGTAAATGATGCTGCAATGAACACAGAGGTGCCTATAGTTTTTCAAATTAGTGTTTTTTTCATTTTCTTTGGATAAATACCCTGAAGTGGAATTGCTAGATCATATGGTAGTCCTATTTTTAATTTTTTGCAGAACCTCTATGCTGTTTTCCATTGTGGCTGCACCAACTTAGATTCCCACCAACAGTGCACAAGTGTTCCCTTTTCTCTACATCTTCAACAAAACTTATTTCTTGTTTTTTTTATAACAGCCATTCTGAAAGGTGTGAGGGGATACCTCATTATAGTTTTATTTTAATTTCCCCAAAGATTAATGATGTAAAGCATTTTTTCATGTATCTGTCAGCCATCTGTATGTCTTCTTCGGAAAAATGTCTATTCATATCTTCTTCCCATTTTTTTTTTTTTTTTTTTTCTGTACGTGGGCCTCTCACTGTTGTGGCCTCTCCCGTTGCGGAGCACAGGCTCCGGACGCGCACGCTCAGCGGCGATGGCTCACGGGCCCAGCCGCTCCGTGGCACGTGGGATCTTCCCGGACCAGGGCACGAACCCGTGTCCCCTGCATCGGCAGGCGGAATCAAACCACTGTGCCACCAGGGAAGCCCTTCTGCCCATTTTTAAATCACCCTTTTTTTTTTTTTTTTGCTATTGAATTGTATGAGTTCTTCACATATTTTGGATAGTACTCCCTTATCAGATATATGATTTGCAAATATTTTCTCCCATTCAGTAGATTGTATCTTCATTTTGTTGATGGGTTCCTTTGCTGTGCAGAAGCTTTTTAATTTGACATAGTCCCACTTGTTTATTTTTGCCTTTGTTGCTTCTGCTTTTGGTGTCAGATTCAAAAAATCACCAAGACCTATTTCAAGGAGCTCACTGCCTATGTTTTCTTCTATAAGTTTTATAGCTTCAATTCTTATGTTCAAGTCTTTAATCCATTTTAAGTTAATTTTTGTGTATGGTGGTTAAGATAGTGGTTGAGTTTCATTCTTTTACATGTGGCTGTCCAATTTTCCCAACACCATTTATTGAAGAGACTGTCCTTTCCCCATTGTATGTTCTTTGCTCCTTTGTTGTAAATTAAAAGACCATATATACATGGGTTTATTTCTGGGTCCTCTATTCTCTTTTATTGATCTGTGTGTCTGCTTTTATGCCAATATTATATGGTTTAATTACTACAGCTTTGTAATATGGTGTGAAGTTAGGGAATGTGATGCCTCCAGGTTTGTTCCTCTTTCTAAGGATTGCTTTGGCTATTCTGGGTCTTATATGGTTCCATAAAATTTTAGTTAAGGATGTTCACAAACAGCACTAAACCAAAAGATGTTCTCAAATTATTCCTAACGACACACTGTCTAAAAGTACACCGAGGTAGGACAGAGGTAGAAAACAGAACTTAAAAAGCCAGTGTGGGAGAGAAAGAGGCTAGGACTGGGAGTCATGATACCTAGGCTCTAGTCTCCTAGCTGTGTAAACTTGAGCAAGACACTGAACTTCTCGAAGCTCACTTTCTTTACCTCTCAAATGAAGGTTTCACATTAGTTTACCTTGGAGGACTCTTCCAGCTCTGACATTCTGTGATTGCATAACTTCAGGAGGACGTTCAACTGGTTAGATGAATTCCCCACTGTGCTCCTTCTCTTAACTAAGTATGTTAAACATTTGGGTAGCTCCTGAGCAGTGAGATATTGGGATGCAGGCAGTCCGCCAATAGTGGAGTCCAACTTACAAAGACGCAGCATTAAACAACCCAATGCCCAGAAACTTGGAAAATGAGTAGTTTACATTTATACCAGGCAAACTCTGAATAAACGGGATGAACTTTCATCCAACGTAGAGCCCATAACGTGCTATGGTTGCAATCCAAAGAAAATTCTTCCTTTCCCCTTGGCGCGGAAAGTGCAGCCAGGGTTGGAATGCAGACACCCCGTGATTACTTCTGTATCAGTTAGCTTTTGCTGCATAACGCACTATGCCAGAGCTTAGCAGCATAAAACAACAACCTTCTAATTTAGCTCATGACTCTGTGAGTTGGTTGGCCCGTTTCTCTGGTCTAGGCTGGAGTGGCTGATTTCTAATTGGCTTGCTCATGCATTTGTGGTGAGATGGCAGGTCAGCAAGAGGCTGGATGATCTAAGAAGGCTTTACCCTCATGTCTGGCATTTGACGGGCTGTCAGCCGGAGCTGCAGGACTATTGGCTGGGGTGTCTCAGTTCTCAGCCTCACAGTCTCTCATTATCCAGAAGGCTAGGGTGGACTGATTCACATAATGACAGTGCAAGGTTCCCAAGGTCAGCAAGAGAGCAAGCCCTGATGTTCAAGGTCTTTTCAAACCTCTTCTGTGGCACAAAACATGTCACATGGCCAAGCCAGATTCAGGCGGTAGGAAAACAGACTCCATCTCTTGATAGGACATGGAAGCAGGGAAGGGAAGAATTTGTGGCCATTTTTAGAATTTACCACACCTTCCAAGATGAAGGTGGAAACATCAGATGTCATACCTTTAAACCAGAAGGTCTACTGGGAGGAAAGGAGAAGGTGGTAGAACACAAAGGAGCATGTTTTTGCTACTTAGAATCTCAGAGCTAGAAGGAGTCTCAAATGCCTAAGTTTCATCGATGCTTGAATATTCTCCGTATCTTTCTGACCAAGTGGTCATCTTGCTCCTGCTTTTAAAAAGCCTCACAAAGTGTGGTCTGTTCCATTGTTGGTCAGCTTCGTTAATTAGAAATTTCTTTCTTTCTTTCTTTCTTTTTTATTTTTAATATTTATTTATTTGGCTGTGCCAGGTCTTAGTTGCAGCACGCGGGATTTTTTTTTTTAGTTGAGGCACGCAGGACCTAGTTCCCTGACCAGGGATAGTACCTGGGCCCCCTGCATTGGGAGTGCATAGTCTTAACCACAGGACCTCCAGGGAAGTCCCAGAAATTTCTGTCTTTAGATAACACTATCCCACCGATTCTATTCTGGCCTCTGAGTCATAGAAAACATGTCTAATTCCTTTCCAATATAACACTTCTGAAACTCTGAAATAAAATTGGCCTTAAGACTTCTTTTTGCCAGTCTAAGTACCTTTGATTCTATCAGTCTCCACTCATATTGTCACATACACGAGGATACATGTTAAGGTACTTTGTAAACTGAAGTTCTATGTGCATCTTTGGGATCATTCCTGTTATGGTTTTCAAACTCTTCAACATGCTCAACTAACTCCTTGGCTAACCTTTACTTTATAGATGTTTCTCCTGAAATATGGACTTGGAATTTATTCAGAGGTCTCCAAATGTTGTTTATCCAAGCAGAAAAGAGACTGTCACCTCCCCCATTCTGGGATTTTTTAACATAAAAGTAAAATTTTGTTCCTGATGTATTTAACCTTAAACAGTTGGTTTAGATTATTGTTAAATATTGTTAGAACTTTTTGGATCCACCTTTTGAACCCAGATATTTTCCTGATAGCTTCCTGTCACTTACCACGTATATAAGCATGTCACTTATGTCCTTATCCAAGTCACTAATAATAATTTTGAGTAGCACAGAGCCAAAAATGGAGCTCCTCTATACATTTCTAGAGACTTTTCTTCAGACGGTTATGATCCTTTTGCCAGCGTTCTTTGGATAATGGTGCTCTTTCCATGTTAGTTAAAAATCCGGGCTTCCCTGGTGGCTCAGTGGTTGAGAGTCCGCCTGCCGAGGCAGGGGACGCGGGTTCGTGCCCCGGTCCGGGAAGATCCCAAATGCCGCGGAGCGGCTGGGCCTGTGAGCCATGGCCGCTGAGCCTGCGAGTCCAGAGCCTGTGCTCTGCAATGGGAGAGGCCACAACAGTGAGAGGCCCGCGTACCACAAAAAAAAAAAATCATCAAACTGGAGAGTCTAAATTAATAATGCTTTTAAAATTGTGAATTGCAGAATCCTTTGGTTAAATGAAATGTTACAAGGATAAAACAGATAGAACTGCTCTGACTGAAGCAGAGGTGGGGTGGCTGTCCCGGAGCTACTAGGACAGCTACTAAATCCCCACCCTGTGGCAAGAATCTATGGATTGTGATTTGAAAACCATGTTTTTTTTCAGTCAGCTTTGTGGCCTTCTTCTACCTGGGTGCATTGTTTCTTAACATCATAGTCTCACACTCACTATTTGAACGGTTTCTTGTGAATAAGTGATGACCTTCCCAACCCCAGGTCCACTAGATGGTATAGAACCTGTCCTCAGACAAAGGTGGTAGAATGCTGATTTTCAGTCTTTGTGACTTTGGAGTCAAAGGATTCCCAAGCACAGAAGAAATTCCTGTGATCACAGTAGGGTGCACAAACAGGTTAAGGGATTATACTCCCCACAGGCACTGAACTATTCACCAGCTCTGTCACTGTAATGGCCCATTCCTCAACAATAATTTCAGTTCTGCCTGTATGAATAATTATTTACATAAGATGCCTCTTTGATTTTACTTTTATTACAATTCTTAAAATTTTAAAAATTATTTTTAAAATAATAGATTTCATTATTTTTTTTCTGCTGCAGTTTTAGGTTTACCAAATAAATGAGCAGATAGTACATAGAGATCCATATACCCATCTCACCACCAGCCCCATCTAACTGTTTTGTAATTGCACAAATAATACATGAATACATCATTCTTCCTGAACACAATTAAAACAAAATTAACCTGGTTTTCCCCTCCTCTCTCCAGTAATTGCTGTTATCAGTTTGATATGTTTTCTTCTAGAACTGTTCCTATGTACTAACATATATATTTATGTGTATTCTAGCAAGTGTTTACTATTATTATTTTGAAGCAAATTGGTATATTGTATGTTTTGGTCTGCAACTTGCTTTCTCTCAATTAACAATGTAGTTTGAAGGTCTTTCCATGCTATTTTATTTAACTAACCAACTGATGGATATTCAGGTCATTTCCATTGTTTTGCTTTACAAACAATGCTGCAGTAACCACCCTTGTATGTGGCATGTAGGTGTGCATGTGTTTGTGTTTCTTTGAGATGTGGAATTGCTGGGTCATAGGATTTGTGCATATTAGAAAGTGGTTACTGTAAAATTATCCTCTAAGTGTCTTTACGAATTTACACCAGCAGGGAAGGAGAGTGTCTCCTTTTCCTACACCCATACCAACACTTAATATTATCAGATTTTAATATTTTCCCAATCTAATGGGAGAAAATGGTTTTGCATTTTAATTTGCACTTCTTGATTACTAGTGATATTGGACATCTTTTCATATGTTTATTGGATATTTGTATTTCTTTGCTTTTAAAAATGGAGATTAATAGGAAAATGAGGCTTTCATTTGGGGAGCTTTATTTGGTAGCTGCTTTTCTTGAATGTGTCTACACTCGTCATTGACGAATGGCTGAAGTGATTAAATTTTTTAAAAAGCAACTAGTGTGACAAACATGGCAAATTTAACCTAGGTTCCATGGCTATTTCAATGTTTAGTGGTTAAGTCATTATGTGTACCCCATCTCATCTCCCTTTTCTGATTTATTTACACACACAAGCTAACAATTAGAGAAACAATTTCTTCCTACTACTTACCTTCATTGAAATTATGTATAAAATCAAGAGCATGTTTAATCATTTTTCTCATTTGATCCAGAATATCAGCTCTCAGAACCCCTTGAGGCTGTGGACCAACTTCTATACCTAGGTACAGAAGGGGAGATAGTCACACTTATATAAGTATTAGAATATAAGATCGAGCATTCTCATATATCAAGATCTAGAATCCCATCATTCAAAATGATTAAAGAGGTAGACCACACAGCATCATGGAAAATATTTGAGACCTAATGTTAGGCAAAAAATAAAGCAGAACATTTACATGTACAAGTTATATGCATAGTAAATAAAGACTGGGAGAGAACATGGAAAAAAATCAAAGAGTTGTGTTATATTAGCAAGGTTTGGGGGCCTTTTTTCTTTAAATTTCCTTCAATAATGTCAAAATATTAAAAAGTAATAATATAGTAAAAGGAGTAGACAAATTTATACTGACGAAATAATAAGTGGCCACGAAGAGAAAATGTCACGGACCTAACATTTAGCTTGTAAGAGAAAACATATCTATAATATTTAGCAATAGAAATCTAGACTAAATGAGCCATGGATTTAAGTCAAATGACAATCTATGTGACCTTAGAGCAACATTCTTGCCCTTAATATAACAACTCATCCCAAGTGCAATGGTTTTAATTTTCTGTAGAAAAAATTTGTATTCATTTCTTCTCACCCCAATAACATTCTGCCTGTACTATCAGGTCTATTTCCTGTGGCTGTCAAGCATCCATCCATAAACCTACAAAATACTCTTTCTCTAAACCACTTATCTAGTCCCTTCCCTCCTGTCCAAGTCTCCCACACTGTTATCACTCCAATCATCATCTTATCCATTTATAAAACCATTTACCAAGTATAGCATCATCCACTCTCTTCCACCAATTCATATACATTCATTTCCACCTATTCTATTTTCATCCACTTCTGTTACTTCTCAATTCACAAATCTTACTGTATTCTTTTCATTTTCATTTTTGTGCTTAGCTTTCCTGGATATACTTAAGTATATGATGTAAGTGCGGTTAAGGTATGCATCAGTACATAAATGATTTGTACAAATGTGTGAAAATGTGTTCATGGATATGTCTGTATGCATACTGTAGAAGACATTGCTGGTTGCCTACCCAAAATTCATTCTGTCTTATTCCTTGCTGACAGAGTCCTGATTTTTGTTGGGTATCCAACTCAGGGGTAAATGTAGAATAGTTTTAGTCAATCATAGTAATCTCATTAGCCCTCGTAATTAATGTAAGAATGGATATGTGACCCAGTTCTGAACAACTAACTGGCCATACTGGAAGGTCTGCAGGGGAGTTTCTGAGGGTCTCCTTTCTTCTACTAGATATTGTCATGTTGGCATATGATGCTTGAAATTACAATGAACATCTTGTGGCACCTAAAGTCATAGGAGTATTATAAAACATTGAGTTGGAGAGAGTGTCTCTCTGATCTTAAGTGTTTTTCCCCCCAATGACTGGATGATATAAAAAATATTCCAAATAAAATAGCAAAGTTGAAAGGAGAACATATAATATTTCTAATTACTTATGATGATCTTAATACTCCCCCATATTGAAAGCTTTGAAAGATTTGGCTCTCTTTTTAAGGGCCAAACATATCAGTAGATAATTTGTTCTACCTAAGAGCAGCATTGCCCCATAAATGTAATAGACCAAGATTGCTCTCTCAAGACTTGGAAATCCTATGCTTTATATGATGTCACAGAGAAAAAGGAACTTTATCCATTATTGTCAAGCATTTGGTTTGTTTCAAATAATTACCTATACTTGGCTATTTAGCTTGCCTCAACTGATCCCTTGATTATGCACCAAAATTATCAATAATTGAATAACCAAGATAACTTTAAATTTGCTTCTATTGTTTGACAACTTGTTTTTAAATTAAATTTCTGTTATTTAAACCACCTGAGATCTGACAAGAAAGATTTTAAGTTGTGACAGCAATTTTAATGATTATAGTGTGGTCTGCAAACAATTATGCTAATAGGTCACTCAGGAAAGAGAATGGAATATAGAAAAAGAGACTGTCTGTCTGGGAGGGTGTATGAGAGTGCAAACCTGCATGTTGGGGCTTCCCTGGTGGCACAGTGGTTGGGAGTCCACCTGCCGATGCAGGGGACACGGGTTCGTGCCCCAGTCTGGGAAGATCCCACGTGCCGCGGAGCGGCTAGGCCCGTGAGCCGTGGCCACTGAGGCTGCGCATCCGGAGCCTGCGCTCCACAACGGGAGAGGCCACAACAGTGAGAGGCCCGCATGATGCAAAAAAAACCCCCCAAAAACCTGCATGTTGGAAGTTACCAGAAGGTAAAGATGAATTCACAGCCCAGTAACTGACAGAGCAAACAAGTGAATGGATAACAAACACAGGTTACCAGAGACTCTACTACAAAGCAGGTGCTAAGAGGGGTGTTGGGAGAAAATTTTCCATGGGTCTTTTGTATTTCTGCACATCTTGCCAGCAAGATACTGACTGCCTTGGCTCCAGATTATTTTTTTAAAGAATGTTTGTATAGTAAATAGTCTTGGAAGATAAGGATGGTGTCTTCCTTAAGCAAAAGGCAGGCTGCTTACTGTCCATTATAAAAGATTCAAATCCCCTCAGCTCAGTGTTTTTTCCTGGAATGTAGAAAGCTGCTCAGTGAAATTGAGGAAATCTGATATAGTTAGAGACTGCCTGCAGATAGTTTGCTTATTACTTGACAATTATAAGCCATAATGATAAGCAAAGTAGCTATAAATAGTCTTTAAATTAATTTTCTCAGAGTTTCATCTCAGACATATTTTGTTTAGTTGTGACAGTGGGAAATATGACTTACCAACAGGATACTTGGCTATAGAACGAGTGGTTGCATATCTGAGGGAAGGATGCTCAATAAGGTAAACATAGCAGGGTAATGGAGCCAAAGAAGTCTGAAAAGAATTTAAAACGTTTTTCTTATTATGTAAAGACCATATGCCTTGTTCTCTTTGCTATTAGAGAGTCAATAATGTCTTCAATATGTTTCACTTCATCAACTAAGATTAGTAAGACAGCTTTATGAAACACACTCTAAAATCCGATCATATTTTTAAAGCTTTGAAAGCATATAAATGAATTACATATAAAATTGGATTATACATAGCTTTCTGGATAAAATGTACATTAAACAATTCCCCAGAACCATAAACAAAGAATATGAATAAATTCTTTTTCTGAATGGATTTGGTTATTTTTGTTTTCACCGCTGGTTACACTTACTATTTAGCTTAGTACTGGTCTCTTAAAGAATTCTTGTTCTACCCCTATGGGCCATGTCCCTACAGATGTAGGGTAACTCCCCCTACCTCCACTTATCTGAATGAGAACTCAAGACGGCCCTCTCAGTTTTGATAACATGCTGCTTCTGTGCCTGGCAAGCAAAGTATTCAGCTCTCCCTTCAGTCAGCAACAAAGAATAGCTGCATTATGATCTCTTACCAGAACTACTATTTAGTCAACGCCAAAAAATTCAAGGACACAAAACTAATAGTTAATCTTTACTATCTGCCAGGCATTCAGCTAAGTGCATTAAATATTTAATCTCATTTAAGGCTTATAACAGCCATAGGGGGTAAGTATTGTTATTATGTCAATTTTATAAAATGAAGAAAGCAAGGTTTGGGGAGTTGAATATCTTGTTCAAAGTTAGTGAGAAAAAGCCAAGATTTGAACCCAGGCACTGGCTATATGGGTCACACTCTTTCCATTGAATCATACTAACTCATACCAGCTCTCCGGAAGGAAGGCTATCCTTTATATAAAAATAATCATACAGTTTATTATTTGTGTTTTTGCTTGCTTGTTATTCTCTAGCAGTTTTTCTCTAGGTATGGCAATGGATTGCTGATTTTTTCATCTTGTAGATTTTTGAGCCTTAAAATGATTAGCTATATGAAGTACTGAAAGATCAGATGTATGTTAGGGTATCTGAATCAAATGGAGACAAGGGCAGGACTAAAGAGAGCCAATGTTTTTACCATTGGTCTTTAGTCAACGTTAAATGACTATTTTTTGAGCCTCCTAAAATGGTAATTGAGCCATTTCAACCATACCATTTAAAATTTTGGTATTAATTTTACCACATAGCCTATGATTTGGTGGCTGTCTTGATAAAAGATTTAAAATGTTATAGACACCATGGTCCATATGTTTTATAATTTTATTCATTGCATTTATTATTTTACTCATTTCTTCTCCTTTGCTCCCACCTGTCACTACTACCTCTATTCTGGTGCTCCTCCCAAACCCCCATTTCTCTTGGACCCTCCCTCCTGACCCTTTTCTGGTTGTTTCACATCTATAAGTGACTTAAAATTATGGGTCCTATGCTAACTTGTAAATTAATAACATTGACATTACCTTAATATAATGAAACATCTGAATTAAAAAGTCATTCCTGGAATCTTCAAGAATAAGAGTGCACCCCATATTAGAAGTAGTGTTGTGAAGGTCAAAAATAATGTCATAGGAATCTTCACTATCTTTTGGACCAAATAAATGATTTATTTCTTGAGCCCTTCTCACTTCATACGGCAAATCTTCTGACATTTTTTTGCTGTTATTAGCAGAGAGAAAAAGATTAACAACATCTGTGGCTAAGGTAACATAAATATACAATGAGAACACAGTATATAAGAAACCAGTTGCCAAACCTTTAATATGAAAAATCTGTGAAGGAATTGGAAATTTATTTGAAAACTTTATAATAAAAAATTTACATTTTTCCCTTCCATTTGATTCCATGTAATGTTGCATTGACATGCTTGCAAATAATAGTTCATTTATGTGGCTGGTCACAAGAAGGACATTTCAGTTTATCATTTGAGTTCAACCCTGAACAAAATTCTTCCATTAATTTAATCAACAGTCTCTTAGTAGTTAAGTGCACTAGGCTATAATGGAACTAGCCCATCAAATGAACCTATTTTTCTTTTTTTTTTTGCACTACAGCTAGTTCTAGTGCACAAAAATAGTCAAACTTAGGTGCTCACATCATCTAATTAGGGATTATTAAGTGATGTCCAGGAACCACTAGTGGTTCAGGGTCAAGCTTTACAGAGAAGAGTCTGTAGACCCTGCAAAAATACAAAAATTTGCAGGTATATGCATACATGCATTTTCTGGGATGATGGTTGATAGTTTTTATTGAATTCTCAAATGAGTCTCTACCTGCCCCACCCCCAGTGGTTAGGATACATTTTTTTCTTAATGTACATGATAATTTAAATTTATTTTTCCTCATTAAAGCATTCAACCACATTTCTCTCTAATTCCATTTATTTCTATTCTCTGACTGTTTTTGTTAGCATCTTCAAAGGACCTACAGTTTGCACCTGGGTAATTCTTGCCTGGAAATCAGTCAAGAAAGTGGAGCAGCCATTTTTCAGCTATGGGACAAAAGCTGCACATCAAGGCCAGTGCAGTGGGAAGAGAGGAGGAGTCTGTGGCACTGATGTTATCACTGAGCCACTGTACCAGCCCTGGACTGCCTACCTCTGGACTTATTACTTGTGAAAAAGAAACCCTTATTTGTTTAAGTCACTGTTTTCAGATTTCTATTATATGCAACCAGACATAGTTCCTAAAGGATACATATGCACTTTAAAAGTTAATTCAGGCAACAACTTCATGAATTCTCCCCCTCCCCCAACTGATTTGCTTCTCATTCTCCCCCATGTGAGTAAATCACACCACAGCCACCCAGTTGCTCATGGTCAAGGTTTGAAGTCTTGAAAGATAATAGACACTTTGAGTTCTTGTGCCTAGAATCCAGGTCCCACGGGAAGAGTCTCAAAGGATAAAGCTGAAAGAATAGGGAATGACATCTATATACTGAATTACTTAAATCTATTCTGGATAGGAGATTTTTGAAGAATTTTTAGCAAGGGAAAGACATGACAAGATTTGCATGTTAGAATGATCCTTATGGCTAGTGTCATACAGGCAATTCATGGTAGGGAGGATTGGAGTAAGGCTGGATGCAGAAAGATTCTTTAGGATGCTACTCTAACTACCTATAGAACAAGTAAACTGAGGCAGTAAAAATGGTGAGGAAGACTGGATTTGCAAAATACCTACAACTATTCAATATTTGAATAATTGGGAGACTTTGTAACCCACTAGATGTAGGGGATGAAGAATGGGGAAGGTTCTAAGATGATTTCCATAGGTGATTTGGTGGGTAATCGTGACATCACTGAGGTGACAAATAGAGGAAAAGCAGCAAAATTTGGGAGAGGGAAGATGAGAGGAGGTAATTAACTTATCTATTTCATAAGTTTCCGTAACCACCCTGAGAGAGAACTGTCTGGCCTCTGATAGGTGTTAAATGCAAGAAGTAGAAAGTGAATTTAATTTAAGAGACTACTCTCATTGAAATGCATGTTATTGAGTGGTCATAATAAGAAAACTCACTCTAGTTCATCTCAGAGTTATTTGGGAAGTTAACATGCCAACTAAAAGTTATTCTTCAAGAAATCCTTACTTGTAATAGGAGCTAGTTAATAGCTGTTTTAGGTGAATAGATAAACCTTAATTGTGTTGACATAACCTCAGTCATGAAGATAAAGCATTTTTGAAATTAAAATTTATGTTAGTGAGAACATGGCCTGATACACAAGCTACGGCTAATGTATAACTGCCTCAGAAGAATTTATTCCATAAAGTGAGGCAAATTTGTATAAATGTAGTAACCATCTTTTGATCTGTGATGAGATTAAGTAACTCTTTAAACTCAAATTGGGATTTAATAGAAAATGATTACATAAAGTGGTGCTCCATTAGTTGTTCCTGTACATGACTTATATATCTTAGCTTGTAGTCTGCCAACCCATTGAAAGTAGAAACCACTTTGTACATAGCTTTGTACTCCCACAGTACCTGGCACAGTGCCCCATGAAGAGTAGGTATTTAATAATATTTTTATGTAAATGAAAGAAAGAAGTGGTAAAAAGCTTAGAAGCCTATATATCTACAGTAGTAGCTATAATGATGTTAAAAAAAAAAAGGCAAAAATAATAAGGACATACCTAGAGTGTTATGATTGCATACACTGTATGCAATGTATCATCAGCTGTAATTTAAATTCAGAAAATTCCGGTCTTAGTGATCCATTACTGAAGGTAGTACATCGACTCCTCAGATCACAGAGCGGTCTAATGTTTTCTGATGATAGACATTTATTCACTCATTAAACAAATATTAACGGAAATATTGCACTTTTCTTAACTAGAACTTTCTGCACTACCATAAACATAGTTGCAAAACACATAGTAGTAAATCACCTAGAAAGCTAACAAATATGTACCCAAGCATAGTGGCCAAACATTCATTTAATGCAAAAGACTATTAAATCTGTTTCTTTAAAGATATGACTTAAAAATAAAAACCTTTGTTATTTGTTGTCTCAGTCTGTATAGAATACATTTAAAAACAAAACCAGTTAAGAACAGTCTGATGTGCTAACACATATATATGGAATTTAAGAAAAAAAAAATGTCATGAAGAACCTAGGGGTAAGACAGGAATAAAGACACAGACCTACTAGAGAATGGACTTGAGGATATGGGGAGGGGGAAGGGTAAGCTGTGACAAAGTGAGAGAGTGGCATGGACATATATACACTACCAAACGTAAAATAGATAGCCAGTGGGAAGCAGCCGCACAGCACAGGGAGATCAGCTGGGTGCTTTGTGACCACCTAGAGG
>RJWK010039958.1:0-20163 GCA_004363435.1 Platanista minor | reverse complement strand
TTTTTTTTTTTTTTTTGCGGTATGCGGGCCTCTCACTGTTGTGGTCTCTCCCGTTGCGGAGCACAGGCTCCGGACGTGCATGCTCAGCGGCCATGGTTCACTGCTTGGCGGCATGTGGGATCTTCCCAGACCAGGGCACGAACCCGTGTCCCCTGCATCGGCAGGTGGACTCTCAACCACTGTGCCACCAGGGAAGCCCCATGGAGGGCCTTTTCTTTGCCCTGAAATTTAGGAGGCAGAGGCCCACACTGAGAGTGCTAGCTTGACTGATGCCCTCTGTCACCTGTGGCTGCCACTTGCGTGAGTCTCTTCAAAGCCAGCCTGTGCACGGGTGGCCCCCAGCCAGGGGGCCACCTGTTCCTTGTGCTCAGGTGCTAGGCTCTGCAGGGCAGGTGGAGGAAAGACAACTGTGGCCACTCTTGGAGCATTTGATTATACCAGACTGAGACTTTTAATAGCATCACCTTATTTAAAAAAAAATATTTATTTATTTTTATTTTATTTTATATTTTTAACATCTTTATTGGAGTATAATTGCTTTACAATGGTGTGTTAGTTTCTGCTTTATAACAAAGTGAATCAGCTACACGTATACATGTATCCCCATATCTCCTCCTTACGTCTCCCTCCCACCCTCCCTATCCCACCCCTCTAGGTGGTCACAAAGCACCGAGCTGATCTCCCTGTGCTATGTATTTTCATTTTTATTGAAGTATAGTTGATTTACAAAGTTGTGTTAGTTTCTGCTGTACAGCAAAGTGATTCAGCTATACGTATATTCTTTTAAAAAATTTTATTGAAGTATAGTTGATTGACAACATTTTGTTAATTTCTGTGGTCCATACATTCTTTTTTATATTCTTTTCCATTATGGTTTATCACAGGATATTGAATATCGTTCCCTGTGCTATACAGTAGGACCTTGTTGTTTATCCATCCTATATATACTAGTTTACATCAGCTAATCCCAAACTCCCAATCTAGCCCTCCTCCACACTCCCTCCCCCTTGGCAACCACAAGTCTGTTCTCTATGTCTGAGCATCATCTTAATTTAATCCTCATAGTAATCCCCCCAAATAAGTATTATTTCCATTTTGTAGATAAGGAAACTGAGACTCTAAGAGGTTAAGTCCAGCTTGTGAGGGGCAGAGCCAGGACATAAACCCACAACTGCTTGACCCTAAACCACTGCTCATAACCACCACACATACCGCCTTTCAAAATGTTATTTCAGGGGAGTCACAGAACAGCAGGTGGAAACCCCTGGGAACATGACGCTGTTTGGGGTGGCCCCGAGCAGTATGGATCATGACACAACCTCGGGGAGGAGTGAGATGTGGAGTGATGGCCTGGCAGAGGTGCCCACCCCCGCCTTCCCCACTCCACCTTCCCCACTCCCACCTGTGCTCTGCTGAGGAGCATGTGGACACGATTTGACCAGCCCTCGGGCCTCACCCGACTGTGACTTGGCAGAAAGGGGCCTCCAGGTCCCCAAGTCGCTCAGACTCCAGGCAGGTCAGGGCTTGAGGACGGAGGAAACTGAAGATCTCAGTCCTGAGAGGTCTGTCACCGGGGGAGGACAGCTGGGTCGACTGGGCTGAGAAAGGGTGGGGTGCCTGAGGGAACACTGGGGTAAGGGGCATCCTGAAGCTCGGGTCCTGGGAGCTGAGGGCTCCATCCTGGCTCACAAAGGGCCAGGTCCTCTCTGGGAAGGAAGGAGCGTTTCTTCCTCTGCAATGCTGACGTCTGGCCGCGCTCTCTCTCTGCAACGTTACCTTCTTCTCTGACAAACAGACTGTTGTTAGTTCCTCAGGGACCTTGTTGGACAGGGTGCCTGAATAAGAAACCTCCGGGGTGGACAGAAGGGCTTGAGGGGATTTGAGAATAACTCTGTGTTTGGGTGAGAGTTTTAGGTGTGCAGCTGGATGGGAGAGAAACGTGGAAGCTAGCTGGGAAGAGACTTGAAGGTATTCCAGTCAGGAACACTTCCAGGTCCTCTCTCTCAATTCCCTGTGCAAAAGAAGAATTGAAAAGGTAAATATCTATAATTACATTTGCTTATAATTACACAAAAAAATTCTGGAAGGCTATGCAAGAACTGAATACAGATGGGCATATGGACATGAGAACTGCACAGATCGAGGGGACAAGGTGGGAGTGAGACGTTAGCACTTTCTCTGTTTTTATTTCTGACCACGGATTGTATTACCTATTAAAAAAAAGTCCTTTTTTACTTTGACAAAAACAAAAAAACCAAGACCCTCTAACTCTTAGGTGCTCTCTGGATCATTGCCTGTCACCTCCTGCCCCTATTTCCTGCTCCATTTTTTTTTTTTTTTTTTTTTTTGCGGTACGCGGGCCTCTCCCTGTTGTGGCCTCTCCCGTTGCGGAGCACAGGCTCCGGACGCGCAGGCTCAGCGGCCATGGCTCACGGGCCCAGCCGCTCCGCGGCATGTGGGATCTTCCCGGACCGGGGCACGAACCTGTGTCCCCTGCATCGGCAGGTGGACTCTCAACCACTGCGCCAGCAGGGAAGCCCCAGGGAAGCCCTCTTGCTCCATTTTTGCTAACGTTATCACTGCTTCCTTTGCCTGATTTTTTTTTTTTTTACCGTCAGTCCAATTCCAGGCCTCCTTGTTTAAAACAAAACAAACAAAGCTTTCCAGACCTCACCTCTCCTCTGTGACATTCTCCTTGTGTAGACATGCACAGTGATGGCAGCTGGTCCCCTTCCTCTCATGGGACTTAGTCTCTGAAACCTGATGGTCCAACTCTCCTGGGAAGGTAAGGCCAACCCTGGCCTCGGCAACCTGCTCCACTCTCCAGTCATCTTCAGCACATCCTTGAACTTTCCACGTCTCTACTCCTGTGCAGGCCTCCCATTCTGTGGTCACAGCCATGGAGGCGCACCGCAGCCATCTTGTCCATCAAGTAACCAACCCTCACCAGCTTTCCAGTTCCTCAGCTATTTCTTGGTCCTTTCTTCACCAGCCTAAATAATCTCGATTCCCATAACTAATCCTACAACGCAGGCATCATTCCTTCTTTTGAAATCATGCCAAGCATCTCTCTTAATTTCAGAACCTCTGTTTTAACAAGATGCGAAGCCCTAAGTACATAGAAACCAATGAGGAGATTGCTGCAGGGTTTCTCTCTGCCTCTCTGCTTGGATCCCTATTGAACAAGCGTTCAAATCTCTTACAATTCATTGTTGTTTTGCAGTTCACGGAGTATCACTATCCTCTTTATCTCAGTCCATCAGACCTTCTTAGTGTCTTACTCTTTCCACTGATTCAGGTTAAGCTTGGCCCACTGTGGTCTTTATGTAGATCATCTTTATTATACCTGTAGGTAGATCTTATAAGCAGGCCTTGACACTGGTTCACTTGTGGGTTTCCTTTGAAAAGGTCAGTGTGAAACAGGAAATGTGACTAAGAAAATCTTTCTCCATGAAGCCTCACTTCATTAACTGGAAAAAGGCACCCGTCCTCTCTCTGCCAATACTTACTCATGACCCAAACAGACACATTTCAAAAGAACACATAGTTCCCCAAACACTGAAACGTGCATAGTAAAGCTCATGTGTGGAGTGAGTGGTGATTTGTCAGGTTTGCCCTGTCTGGAGTCCATCCTCGTGCCAACTCGTGCTGCCTGTCACTGTTCTACATAGAATCTGAAGATGGCCAGGGACCTGGGAGGTCTGGGAGACCTCGTGCCTGACCAAGGAGGGCAA
The DNA here is from genome assembly GCA_004363435.1 of Platanista minor. NCBI lineage: Eukaryota > Metazoa > Chordata > Mammalia > Artiodactyla > Platanistidae > Platanista > Platanista minor. The sequence continues at coordinate 16,429 of RJWK010039958.1, read as the reverse complement.
TGGAGCTTAGGAGCTGGGACAGTCTGCAGTACTCACATGGATAAAAGGCCGAGCCAGAATGGGAATCCGGGCCTCCTGATGCTGGCAAACAATCTAGGTTTCTGGACTGGGCTCCCTTGGGGAGGCAGTAGTTGTGCACTTGGGATTGCCTGCTTTGCAGCCTTGCTTTGGTTTCCTCATCTATAAAATAAAAAAACAGTAGCTCTTACCTTATAGGATTAGCATGAGGTGAAAATAATGCACAGAAAACATTTAGAACATTCTTGGTGTGTGATCACTCTGTAACTGTTAGCTATTATTATTCTGATGGCTTGGTCAGCTTTCCTCCACTCTCTTCAACTCAGTGAGAATTTGGCACCAACCATGAGCTTTGCTGGGGCTGTGAAAATGGCCACATTGAAGCTCCACCTTAATCCTGGCCAGTCTCCCAATGGCCAGCATTTTGTCTTAAGGAAAGCTGCAAAAAAGAATGTGGATGGTCCAATGCACAGTCAACACTGGTGGGGGCTAGGCTATGTGGCACTGAGCCCACCTCTGAGATGGCCTGGTTCAGGGCTGCTGGCAGTGCCCAGTTCTCAGAGACCTTGGGCTCAGTGTGGATTCTGGCTTGGTACCTGATACTGGGATGGGGAGTATGGATTGAGGTGCAGGAGCTTGGGGCTCCATGTATGTGGACCAGATGAAGAGAGGGAGCATGGGATGACACGAGGGGAGCCACGGCCAGGCTCAAGGATGCTGAGCCCTGGCTTGACTCAGCCTTCTATCTGCTCTCTCAAGGCCTCTGTCTGTATGCTGGGAAATTCCTGGGGCAGGTTAAAGCGTGATCCTAAAAGGCACGTAGACACTTCTTCAGAGCTTTGAGTTGCCTTACTCTGCCCAACAGCTTCCTGAAAATGTAGTCTTGCCACACTGGAGGAAGGATGGACCAAAAGCAACATGGGACCGTGTGTCAGCATGATTTAATAGATGGGGAGCCAGAGCCTCAGCTGAATGCGTGAAAAGTTAACGGGGCTGAAGTTTTAATAAAACCTATTTCTCCTGCACACGTCCATATGTTATGTACCAATCTGTGTTCTTCCAACGTGAGCATGAACCTTTGATTCTATCAGCCCACATCGTCCTCTTCCCCAACTGCCTACACACCAGGGTCAGGAATCCTCTTGCAAGGAGGGAAGCAGGTATGCTCAGGTACAGAGATGCTCTTTGCAGACCATCCACTGTATCCCGTCAACACTTAGGCCTGGCTTGTGTTCATTTGCATTCTGTTGTCTGTAGAGTGACAAGAACAGTTTCTTTCTCAGTCATTCTTTTTTTTTTGGAGCAAATAATTTTTTTGTTTGTCTGTTTTTTGTTTTTTGCGGTATGCGGGCCTCTCACTGCTGTGGCCTCTCCCGTTGTGGAGCACAGGCTCTGGACGCGCAGGCTCAGCGGCCATGGCTCATGGTCCCAGCCGCTCCGCGGCATGTGGGATCCTCACAGACCGGGGCACGAGCCCGTGTCCCCTGCATCGGCAGGCGGACTCTCAACCACTGCGCCACCAGGTAAGCCCCTGGAGCAAATAATTTTTATTATCATTTTTTTCTTTTACAAATACACCGAAGAATCATGCAATGCTGACAGCATTGGATGCAATCCTGGGCCACAAGTCTGCACGTTCCTTTGCAACTGGTCCTGTGATGGCAGAACCTTTCATCTCGCCTTTATTGTTTACTATGACCCCTGCGTTATCTTCAAAATAAAGAAACACACCATCTTTTCTCTGGTATGACTTTCGTTGTCGAATTACCCCTGCTGGATGTACCTTCTTTCTGAGCTCTGGTTTGCCTTTCTTTTTTTTTTTGCGGTACACGGGCCTCTCACTGTTGTGGCCTCTCCCGTAGTCTCCCGTAGCGGAGCACAGGCTCTGGACGCGCAGGCCCAGTGGCAATGGCTCACGGGCCCAGCCGCTCCACGGCATGCGGTATCCTCCCGGACTGGGGCATGAACCCACGTCCCCTACATTGGCAGGCGGACTCCCAACCACTGCACCACGAGGGAAGCCCTGGTTTGCCTTTCTTGACTGTGGCCATCACCATGTCACCCACACAAGCAGGAGGAAGTCTATTCAGTCGTCCCTTGATCCCCTTCACAGAGATGATATACCGATTTTTGGCTGCTGTGTTATCAGCACAGTTGATCACGGCTCCAACCGGAAGACCCAAGGAAATCCAGAATTTTGCACCAGAGGACCCACCACGTCCTCGCTTCGACATCTTGAACGCTGGAAAGGGCTCTCAGTCATTCTTGATGGAGAGACCAACAGTCTGTACTTGAATACACCTGGGTGGACATTCACTACAACTGGTTGGTTTCCTGCAAGCGGAGCGGGTTGGTAATTTCTTAGAAATTTGCTGTGAAGTCAAGTATTTCTCAATAAAACTGGAGGAAAAAGAACACATATGATTCATAACAGGCATTCAGTAAATACAATTACTACCTTAAAAAATAGAAAAGAAAAAGAAATTTGCTGTTTCTAAATGGGATCAAAATAATCCTTAAATTCTTTTATGGATCCCTAACTGCGATTCATTCGTTCTTAAAACAAAATGGCAGTGGGCCAAACTTTTCGATTTCTAGCTGATTTGCGAGGAAATTAAATTCCTGAGTAAAACGGATTTTTTTGTAACATGGGACTGCTAGGTGTTTCCATTTATTAACCTAGTATTTAAAGGCATTGTGTCTTGATCTTCCTATTTTTTTACTTTGAGTTCCTTCCACTTTCCTTCCAGAGTTCCTTATGCAGATCTGGGAAGGAACAGCAGGGGGAGAAAAGCATGAGTCAGTTTGGGGGTTTGAAATGGGAAAGAGCAGACATTTCCAGTTCCCAACATCCCTATTTCCTGAATATCTTCTGAGCCCCAGAAAATGGCTCTCGGCTGCTTTGCCGTCTTGAAGCGGCTTCCGCTTCTCCACTAGCCCCAGGGGCTCAGTCGCAGCCCCGGAGCGCCCCGCTCCCAGCCTCCTGGGTATGGGTTGGGGGGCAGATGTGTGTGTAGGGGTGGGAGGCTCACACCTCCTGTGTCTCCCAATTCATTCCCCAAAGGGAACAAAGCCTTATTTCTTTCTTCTCAGTTCCCAGGCATCTGCTGGGGAAAAACAATCCTTGGCAGCTCAGGGGTTAAAAACAAAACACAGCAAGGGGGAAAACAAGCCAGGCAGCTGCAGCGGCTCCTCAGAGCCCACGCCAGGCTCATCAGAGGCCCCAGCAACTCCTTGGAGACTTGAACCCTAGGCGATGGAATTTTCCCTTGCATGGAGGCTATTGTCCTCTGGAAAGGGCCAGGGCCAGAGGAGGGCCTGGGGAGCCCTGATCTCCCTGAGCTGCAGCCCAGGGAGCTCCTGAGAGCCCAAGGGCTCCATGCCACCCAGCTGGGCTTGGGTGAAAAGTCAACGGGGGTGCAGCTCACCCCTCCCCGCTTTGAGAAAATGGAGGGCCTGGTGGGAGGCTTCTAAAGGCCTGGGCACCAGTTGTTACCCCACTCCTCAGCCCCAACAAGCCAGTTACTGGGATGGAATAAAAGGCTTGGTTCCCTTGGCAACCGCAGGGGCTACGGTCTTTCACAGAGTAGGAGATGGGCTTGGGGTGGGCGTTGGGGGAGCAGTGAGGGGGAGGGGGGATGGGCAGTCTGTTTACCAGCACTGTCTGAGGGACACTTTTTTAGGTTCTGGCCTGGGAAATACAGGATACCCTAAGTGTGGGAGATGTTCTTAACTGCTTCCCAGTTTCGAGCCATAGTTGGTGGTCCATGGTGGGAATGGAACTGTGCAGGCCTCACATGAACTTCATGGACGGCTCAGGAGAGTTCAGCAAAGCCTACCTTCATAGGTACCAAGGCCTGGCCCTGTTTGGTAACTGGAGACCCCTGAAGTGTTGATAGATGCTCGAGCTCATAGAGAGCTATTTGTGACGCAGAGATACAATAACAGGCACCTGTCTCCTGGGTCTGATCTCAATGGACAAGGCAAAGTTATTTTTAATATCAAGCGAAAGAGTTGCTGAAATACGGACAAACAGCAGAACCTGGGCTGACTTTGTCTCAAGCACTAGACTTTGTGAAAGGCGTTAAAAAATCTATACACATACCAAACAGATGCGTTTTGCCTCAGTGAAAACAAGTGATAAGGGCCAGGAGACCTTGACCCAGGACTTTGGGATGAGAGGTCCCAGCATGTTGTCACTAGTACAGAGGTGCATGGGAATGTTGGTGTAACCCTCCGGGGTGTTAGACCGTGAGGCCTTGCAATCTGGCATTGACAGAAAGCACCTTTCATGATGCCCTCAAAAGGGTGGCATCTATCACATGGAACAAGCAGAGTCAGTAAAGTGATACGGTGGTTTAAGAAGAGAGATGAATAGTATAAAGCAACACACTGTTCAGGACTCTGAAAATGATTTTTTTTTTTTTGCGGTACGCGGGCCTGTCACTGCTGTGGCCTCTCCCGTTGCGGAGCACAGGCTCCAGACGCGCAGGCTCAGGGGCCACGGCTCATGGGCCCAGCCGCTCCGCGGCATGTGGGATCTTCCCAGACTGGGGCACGAGCCCGCATCCCCTGCATCGGCAGGCGGACTCTCAACCACTGCGACACCAGGGAAGCCCCTGAAAATGATTTTTGAAAATGAAAACCAAAAACAAAGCGCAAACCCCTATCTGGTGTAGCCGGGCAGTTCTTGGAGACAATGAGAACGGGGTTCATGGCTGAAGTCTTGCTGGATTCTTCTGCTTTTGCCTGAGGATCTGGGGGTGGGGAGGGGCAGGGGAGAGGTCACTGTTTTTTCCTTAGAGAGTGGCTGGGGCCATCCCCCGTGAAGTACTTCCTCAGACACAACAGGGTCAGTCCCTTCAAAGCTCAGCTCCAGTGGGTGGGTCTCTTCTGAAAGACGTAATTTGAGGAAACCTCAAGGGTGAGCCCTCAGATGAGGAAACACCTGGGTGATAGGTTCTGGATCAGGAAATAATCCCGAGATACCACTGCAGTTGCTTTGCATACATGACCTATGGCCAATCGGATGGCCACCTGCTTTAATAATAATCATCAAAATGATAATGATAATAACAATAAAAAGGTCAAGGAATCACTTATCACCTAATTAATTTACGTACAGACTGGTGGACTGGCAGAGAATAAGTCCGGGCAATGCAAGATGACCACCTATTTAGAAAATATACAGAGAATGGAACTCAGAGGAGAGAGACTGACATGAGCTTACCTTCTGAGCACTCTTGTGTATATATAATCTCATTTTAGTTTTATGACAAGTCAAGGACGGGGGTGTGAGTGTTATTCCCATTTGTAGATGAGAAAACCGAGGCCTGGGTAGGTTAGCTAACTGAAGCAGGATCTCACAGCTGAAGATGGAGAGAACTGGGCTTTTTGTTTGTTTGTTTTTTATCTCCTCCTGTTTAATTTTTATTTTCATTTAAAGTTTTTCAGCTTGATTTTCTTTTATTATTTTGAAGTATAGTTAAAATTTAAAACTAATGATTGTTTAAAAATTTAAAAGATTTAAATACCACTTTTAAAGGTTACTTTCCATTTGCACTTATTATAAAATATTCACTATATTCCCTGCATTGTAGGATACATCCTTGAGCCCATCTTACACCCAGTAGTTTGTACCTCCCACTTCCCCACCCCATATTGCCCTTCCCCCCTCGCCCCACTGGTAACCACCAGTTTGTTCTCTATACATGTGAGTCTGCTTCTTTTTTGTTATATTCACCAGTTTGTTGTATTTTTTAGATTCCACATGTAAGTGATAGCATACAGTATTTGTCTTTCTCTGACTTATTTCACTTTGCATAATGCCCTCCAAATCCATCCATGTTGCTGCACGTGGCAAAATTTCATTGTCTTTGTATGGATGAGAAGTGTTCCATTGTGTATCTATACCATATCTTCTTTATCCATTCCTCTGTTGATGAACACAGGTTGCTTCCATGGCTTGGCTATTGTAAATAGTGCTGCTATGAACATTGGGGTGCATGTATCTTTTCCAATTAGTATTTTTATTTTTTTTTCAGATATATACCCAGGAGTAGAATTGCTGGGTCATATGGTAGAAGAACTGGGTTTTGTACCCTATCTGATGATCTTAGACCTATATAACAGCCACTTTCAGATATGACATCTCAGTTGAATCTCAAAACTCCTTATTAAGGCAGGAGATTGTCTTCATTTACAGCCTCAGAAGCTGAAGATAGTGGAGTTTAAGTGACTTGTCCCAGTCCAAGACTCATATGTGGTAAAGCTATGACTGCTCTGGGGCTTTTCCCACGATGGTGTGAAGCCTGGTCTCACGTTCCATTCTCATGGATCTAAGAAGATTTGAACGTCTGCCGTTCATTCATTCATATATTCAGTCATTCAATTAATATTTGCTAAGTACCTATCATGAACAAGGCATCAAGGGAAATAGAAAGCAAATTAGATTTTTTAAAAGTCCCTGTGAGTAAAAGAATTTTTATAATCTCACTGTCCTTTGTCTGCAGTTGTGGCTGTCAGTGGAGATTTTCTGAAATCGATGTGCTAACTGATTTGTCTCATTCAATAAGCTGATACATTCGCAAAGGGAGAACTAAAACATTAAGAGCTACGGGATCACGGACACTCCCAGGGCACCTCACTCCTTAACGTGGACAGAGTAATTCAGCAAGCTTCGGAGGGACTCATGGCGACACCTGAGCAGAGGTAGAGGGAAATGAGTTCCAGCCAAAGCTCCCTTGGGCGGTCCATGCTTACACAGCTCCTCAGCCTAGCTAGCATTCCTGTGTCCCCTGGTCCCCTTAGGCTCCACTGTGAGGGGCCCCTCCCATGGATAGACTTCCTCCCTATACCTGATTTCATGGTCCAGCTACTTCCTGGACAGGACCAAACACTTCTCAGATGCCTAAACTTATATCGGCTGAAGTCAGGGTGTATGCTGGTCATATTCCCTACTCACCCATCTGTACAGGATTACTTATTAAAGATGACTTTTCACACGGAACTACCATGGGGAAAAACTTACCCCCTAAGTGACAGAAGCCACCATAATATGGGTAGGTCAGCCAGAAGCATTTAAAGACAAGGGGGACATGGTATTGCCCATGAAGGACATGCAGGGTCAGGCGGGCCCATGCACAAACTTTCCATCCCTGTCCATATGGCCTGACATTCATTCATTCATATGGGTCAAGGTGCAGGTATTTATTAGAGTTCAGTGTGGAGGGAAGCTAAGAAGTTTTTATAAGGAAAACGGAGACCATAAGAGAATGCTGGGGACAGACTTTTGAAGGGAATGAGTTGATTCAAGTATTCATTCAGCAAATACATATACTGGGTGCTTTCCCTAGGACCTGGTACTTGGGCTCTTGTTTATATGATGCCTGGTGCTTAGTAGGTGCCTGTGGATTGAGGCCGGGAGCAGGTTGCATAGGCTCTGGGGGTTGACCTCTGAGAGGTTAGAGGGTAGACAGGGAGGGTGAAGAACACAGGTGCTCCAATGCTGCATCCATCCCAATCTGCATGGCTCAGGTTTTGTTGCCCAAAGGCACCTAGGGGACATTGACAGGGAGGCACAGTTAACCTCTGTGATAGGAAACATTCTATTTATTTATTTATTTATTTATTTATTTTGCAGTACACGGGCCTCTCACTGCTGTGGCCTCTCCCGTTGTGGAGCACAGGCTCCGGACGCACAGGCTCAGCGGCCATGGCTCACGGGCCCAGCCGCTCCGCGGCATGTGGGATCTTCCCGGACCGGGGCATGAACCCGTGTCCCCTGCATCGGCAGGCGGACTTTCAACCACTGCGCCACCAGGGAAGCCCAAACATTCTAAATTTTAGAGGCTCAATTAGGAAAGCTTTCCCAGTCTGTATAGTAAACACTGATGACTCCATTAGTTATAAACACTGATGACTCCATTATTTATAAACTGCAAACCCTTTGAAAAAGTCTTAATATTTTGCTAACACTACTTCATTTTATTGCTCAGTCTCTGCCTCTTTTTCCTTCTGCCTAACTTCTCCTCTCCAAGTAGAACTGCTGGACTTAGCAAATCAAAATACAGGACCCTCAGTTAAATTCTAATTTCAGATAAGCAACAAATAATTTTTCAGTGTAAACATGTCCCAAAGAATGCATGGGAGATACTTATGCTAAAACAAAGTGCTGTTTATCTGAAATTAAAATTTAACTGGGTGTCCTATAGTTTATCTGGCAACTGTGGCCCCCAGCCTTCCACCCCCAAACCTCTTTGAATGTATTTTTATTTCCTATCAGTACACAGTACCTCTCAGGGCAGAGTTTCAAGGTTTACTGTCCCTTGTGTGAAGCAGTGTTATGAATTGCCTTCACCCCTCCTCACTAAGTGTCCCCCTCCCAGATAGTTCAGAAAATAGTATATCTCTGCTGAGGTTATTTTCTCTTTAATGCTATTTTCTCTTTAACGCCATGTTCACATTTGGCTTTTCAAACAGGAAAGTGCCAGGCACATCAGATAATTTTTCCACAGCTGCTTTTTATATCCCTTCCATCTTTCTGGTCATTTTTCCTCAGGTTTTTTGTTAGAGACCTCTGAATGGATAACATCCAATGGTACCACTAATCTAGATGAGAAGACCCAAGGGGATTCAGTTTTGGCAAGAGAGTATTATCTGTGGTTTTCTCAGTTCCCTTCCTGATAATGCCCACATTAGTCAAAAGCCAATGTCTTTTGAGCACATGCAAGATTGATAAGGATCATAGGTAGCACAGGCCCATTTGATAGAATCCTTGAAGTCTATATATTTTGCCCTTTTTAATATTTTTTGTGTGTGATATGTGTGTGTGTGTTTTAGTTTGATAACAAGCCAGTAAAACAATTGAGCAATTGAGAGAATGGGGGAGGGAAGGCAGGTAAGAAAGTTTATACTGTGGTTTTGAGGGTGCTTTCACTGTAAGAGAATAACAGTGGAGATGGTGGCTGTGTTAGGAGGGTAGCATTATGATTCTTCTTCCTCTTTTCTGTTTTCCAAATGATACATAACATAGTTCTCTAATTGAAAAGCAAAACAAAAAAATTGAAAGAGTGATTAAAGCTTCCTTTTTAAAAAATGAAAGGTCTTGCTATTAAAATGACTATAAAAAGAAAACATGGCATTATAAAATTATCAAAACAGGTAAATGCTTTATAAACTTCACAAATTATTTTCTGAGTAACTGTTCCACGATTACATAGCTAGAAGGTAGTGTTGCTGGGACCAGGACTCACATTTGCCTCATTTAAGACCCAGTTCCTTCCATAACATTACAGCAGAAATGTACCAGTTGGATCTTGTAGGAATGTATCTGTTCACAATCTCGGGAGAAGGAATCACACGGATTTCAGGACTTTGTTACTAAATTATTTCTCTACAGTTTGAATCTAATATTGCTTCCCTGCACAATGACTGATTTTCATAATATAGACTCTTTGTCACAAAATTTCTAGAGCCTATGAATGAATCAGCAGTGAAAAGTTGATTATAATCGCAGTTACTGTTTCCTGGATGCCATGTGCCAGGTACTGGGATGAAATTTGAATTCATTTAACTAATTTAATCCTTGCAACCTAGGTTTTAGCCCCATTTTGTAGATGAGGAAATGGAGATTCAAGAGATATGAAGATCACACAGCTAGTAAATCTGGAGGCTGAGATTCAGAAAAGCCTAGTTAGGTGTGACATGTTTCATTGTATGCTAATCCTTTAAAAACTCAACAACCCCTGTTGAGGACAGTGCTTTCGTCCCATGCTCTTTCTCTAAGCAGTGGGTAAACAGGTCCCACTGTTCATAAGACCAGTAAAAGAAGAGAATAAGAGGGAAGGCTCGGATTGAACCACAGTCCATAGTGTTGACTTAACCTTTTAGATGACTACGATGAAATGGAGAGGCAACTTTCTGAAGCAGCCACCAATATAAGATCTTTCTTATGTACCCCATTAAACGGCCCCTTCCCTTAGAGTTTGTTCTGTGAAGGCTACAGAGGAAATCGGCTTCTTCATTTCTTTCCAGGCCTTGGGAGGATCACTTTCTGTATTTTTCTTTAAATTAATTATTTATTTATTTAGGCTGCGTTGGGTCTTTGCTGCTGCGCGTGGGCTTTCTCTAGTTGCAGTGAGCGGGGGCTACTCTTCTTGCAGTGCACAGGCTTCTCATTGCAGTGGCTTCTCTTGTTGCAGAGCACGGGCTCTAGGCACTTGGGCTTCATTAGTTGTGGCTTGCGGGCTCAACAGTTGTGGCTTGCAGGCTCTAGAGCACAGGCTCAGTAGCTGTGGTGCATGGGTTTAGTTGCTCCACGGCATGTGGGATCTTCCCGGAGTAGGGATCTAACCCGTGTCCCCTGCATTGGCAGGCGGATTCTTAACCACTGCACCACCAGTGAAGTCCCACTTTCCATATTAAACAGAGCATCATACGTTCCTGAGAATGCCTCTCCCACAGATTTGTTTTGACAACCAGGAGGGAAGATGGGAGGCCTGTAGAATGGGCTACATGACAACCTAAGAGGATCTAGGAGAGCCTTTCCAAAACAACGGTTGATTATTTCCAGCTCCCTCTCAAGCTGGGCTTCTCAGAGAGCACCATTCATCAAAGGGAGACACCCGGCCCTCTAATTACCTTCACCCTTGTCAGAGGTGTGTTCAGAGGCTTCTATCACCCTGATGGTGACCTGCTAACGTCCATGCCTCTGGTCAAAGGTTTGTTTACGTATTTCATTAAATAGGGTGAGCATTTATCAACCATTATTGGTATTTCATAACCATTCCTCTTGGTGTTGTAATTAGAATTCTTTTGCATCCTCCAATTTTGACATATGATTTTTTAAAAATAGGATACTTGGGTTTCAAAATCATGCAGTTTTCCCCTTTATGTGTCTGCATGGGAATGTAGAAAGGAACTGGGGAGAGAGGTTCTCTTAGGACTTTTACTCACAATGCCTTCTTTCCAGAAATCCCCATTTGGTGTATTTTGGCAATCGGTTTTATAGTAAGTTATAGATTTCCCTTCCTTTATATCTCTGGGACAGGCATTCCTTTCTATTTTATAGGAAAGGAAATATTGCCTAAAACCTTAGTGATTTTGCTTCCTCACCAGAATAGTACTTTTATCGTTATGTAGCAAGAATATCTACACAGATTTATTTGGTAAAGATTCTATTCAAAGGTCTTGGTACTGATTAACGATGTTTGGCCCGCTGAACAATGGGCGTAACCTGGGCTTGATAAACCAAATAAGACCTTTGTCTTGTTTTGCTGGCTGCTCAAAATTGCCTCTACCATAAAATCATTCAGTCACCAAGGAGAGGCCAAGATTCTTCTTGTAAAGACCTGGTGTTTATTTCCTGGCCTTGATGGATAGTTGAATACAAGTGGGGATGCTGATAGGAAAGGCCTTAAGGACATGTGTGTGTGCTTGTGAGTGTGTGTCTATACACACTTGTGAGCATGCTCACAAGCATACTACTTCCCCCTGGGACCCAGGGTGCGGGGGATGAGATGGTGAAGCAGTTAGTTTACCTGCATGTCAGGTAAGGCATGAACGCAGGCTGTTTTCACCCAACTTTTGCTCTGAAGTATCCACATCCTCTTCCTCTCCTGCACTGGTCGAGGCCACTTTGCCCAGGTGGATAAAACAAAGGACTGCTGCTCTAGATCCAGCAGTCTCCAGACAGAGCTATTCTGCTCTCCTCATAGTGCCTGGAAAAGAGTTAAAGTGAGCTTGAGTATGTGATCGGATTAGCATGAACCCACCCCTCTCCTGGGAAAGCTACTTGGGCTTGTTGCAGATTGGGGTCAACCGTGTCACACTTATTTCCTAAAAATAGTCCAACTTGCTAAAAACTTTTTTGAAAATAAAATCCTCCAATACCACAGTATATACCTTACATTTCTCAGAAGCGCTGCCTGTACCTTTGGGCAAATCCCTGAGAGTGGGTTCCCTGTCCCCATCCCTGATATGGATCTGGTTTTCAAGACAAGGGAAAGAAACATTAGGAAGACTCCACTCCAGTGAATTGAGGCCTGCCCATGGCTGTGTTTTATAATGGATTATTTGGAGGAACTGGGAAAAAATACTCTCAGAAGGGATCAGGCTGACAGCCTTAAAATACCCAAAGGGCTCTCATAGAGAAGAGGAAATAGATTTATTCAAACTATGACTGAAGGGTGGAAGTTTCCAGAAGAAGTGTTTTGGTTCAATGTAAGGACGGGTATCTAACAGTCATCCAACAATGAATGGAAAGCTTCTTCGGAAGTGCTGAGAAAGGCCCCAGTCTCAGGACCGTGCAAGCAGAGGACAGCAGCGATGTCATAATGTGAATTCCAGAACTTGGAGTGAGGTTCAACCGATGACCTCCACGGTTCTCTCCAGCTCTAAGATTATATGATTTTATATCAGTAGTTTTCCATTTCCCTATTAAGAAGAAATTTTCCACATTCAAAATTGTTTCAGTATTTGACAAATGTTGTGGGATGATTTCTGCTCTGTTTAACGTGGGGCTTACTCCTTTGCCCCACAGCTTAACAAGACATAAATACATCAGTGCCATTTGTTGGGCAGAGGAGATGGAAGTTTACTGCTGGAGAGGAAGGTCCTGTTTAGATGGGACCTAGTGTGGAGGGGTTGGGAACGCCATGTCTTGCCTCATACCTCTGTGTCTCTGAAATTCCTCCATCCAGCGGACCTGGGCATCTTACCACAGTCCTGGGTGGTGGACGCTGCAGAAGCTGTCTGTAGTTGGACTGCTCCTTTCACCAACTGCCTCGGCAATTCTCTCAGCATCCTCCCAATCGCCCACAATTCCATATCCTTCCCAAAGCCTGGAAGATATGACTATCCTAAGGAATCTCCTGAAATTCTTACCCAACTTGAAGACAGAGTAAACTGTCTTTGAAAAATAACCGACTCTCTTTCAAGTGCTCCTTTCATTAAGCTATCATAAGTAATTAAAAAGCCTTCTGTTGAAAAACTCCACTAGCCTAAACAGCTGTTACATACTAGATCTGACTTTAACTTTTAAGTGGAAAGTTCTTTTGTTTAAACATGGTTAAATCTTGGCCCTGAAGTTTGGTTGATTTTTTTTTCTTTAAGAATACTCTTTCTCCATCTCTCTTGGGCTAAGGATATGTTGCAAGAGAGTTCTAGGAGCTGGAAGTAAAATACTGATTATTCAAAAATGAATAGGGACTTCCCTGGTGGTCCAGTTGTAAAGAATCCACCTTCCAATGTAGGGGACGTGGGTTCGATCCCTGGTCGGGGAACTAAGATTCCACTTGCCGCGGGGCAACTAAGCCCACACGCCACAACTACTGAGCTCGCACACCTCAGCAAGAGAGCCTGCATGCCTCAAACTGCAGAGCCCACACGCTCTGGAGCCCGCGCGCCGTAACTAGAGAGAGAAACCTGCATGTCACAGCTAGAGAGAGGCCCGAGTGCCACAACGAAAGATCCCATATGCTGCAACTAAAACCTGACTCAGCCAAAAAGATAAATTAAATAAATAAATATTTAAAAAATGAATAAACTCACACCAACTCATTTTATATCAATGTTCACTTTAATTAGTAGTGTGTGATCAAGGATCTGGGATAGAAAGACCTCACCCTTGATGGGGGATCCAATTCTTCAGCTCTTCCAGCAATCACCAAGGAGAGGTAAGTATTAGCTATCAGATTCCTTTAGCTAAATTTCAGACTAAAGGCAATGAACAAAGGGCTCAATGTGATTAGTGCAAATTAAAACCACCAGGAGATACCATTACACATTCATCAGAATGGCTAAAATTTAAAAAGCCTGACGTGTTCAAATACTGGTGAGGATGGAGAGCAACTTGGAACTCTCATGCACTGCTGGTGGGAGTATAAGTTGGTACAACCACTTTGGAAAACTGGCAACATCTACTAAAGCTAAAACTACCCCATGATTCAGCAGTCCCACTCCTAGTGATATACCCAAGAGAAATGAGTTCATATGTCTTCCAAAAGAGATGTACAAGACAGTTTTTGAAGTTTTACTCATAATAACCCCAAAATGGAACCAACACAAATGTCTACTAATAGGAGAATGGATAAACAGATTGCAGCATATTCATACAATGGAATACTACACAGAAATACAAAAGGACAAACAGCTGAAACAACTGATACCACAACATTTTTTGAATGAAAGAAGCCATACCACCCAGAGTATATTCTTTATGATTCCATTATATAAAGCTCAAGAACAGAAAAACTAATCTACGATGTTGCAGAGCTGTGATTACTTTGGGTAGGGTGATAGTGACTGGGAGGTGGGACGAGGGAAATGTTCTATATATCAGTCTGGGTGGTGATTTTTTTTTTTTTTTTTAATTTTTAGGCTGCGCCACACAGCTTGTGGGAATCTTAGTTCCCCGACCAGGGATCGAACCCGTGTCCCGTGCAGTGGAAGCACTGGAGGCTCAGAGTCTTAACCACTGGACCACCAGGGAAGTCCCTTGTGTGGTGGTTTTATAGGTGTATATATTTGCAAAGATCCATCCAGCTGTTCATTTAAGATTAGTGCACTTCAGAACCACAGTGGGATACCACTTCATTCACCACCGCGATGAAGGCTAAAACACAAAAGACAATAACAAGTGTTGGGGAGGATGGGGATGAACTGGCGTCTTCATGCATGGTTGCTGGGGTTGCAAAGAGGTTTTTTAGAGAACAGTTTGGCAGTTCCTCACAAAGGTAAACATGGAGTTACCACATGGCCAGTGATTCTACTTGTAGGTACATATCCAAGAGAATTGAAAACATATGTCCATGCACAAATCTGTATATGAATGTTCATAGCAGCATTATGCATGATAGCCAAAAAGTGGTAACTACCCAAACATTTATAAGCTGACAAATGGATAAACAAAATGTGGTCTGTCTACAGAGTGGATTTTTCTAGGATAAAAAGGAATAAAGTATTGATACATGCTGCAATGTGTATGACCTTTGAAAACATGCTAAGTGAAAGAAGCTGGTCACAAAAGGTCACGTATGGAATGATTCCATTTGTATGAGATGTCCAGAATGGTAGACAGAAAGTAGACGACTGGTTGCCAGGGGTTAGGGGGAGAAGGCAATGGGGAGTGACGACTGATGGTACAGTATTTTTGGAGGAATGAAAATGTTCTTAAATTAAATAGTGGTGATGGTTGCACAATTCTGTGAATATAGTAGAAACCACTGCATTGCACACTTTAAAAGGGTGAGTTTTATGGTATGTGACTTATATCTCAGTAGAGCTGTTCTTAAAAAGAGATTAGTGCACTCTACAGTGTGTATTTACACCTGAGAGAGAGAGAGAACAGCAAAGGTGAATTCTTCAACTTAAACCAAAACAAAACAAAACAGGGGAAGGGGTGTGGGTTAAGAAGAGAACTGATTTTCTTGAACATCTCAAAGTGCCAAGTACTCTACATACAGCATTTCATTTAATTGTTAGAGAGCTCCTGTTACATATGTATTCCCAAATTAAAGGTGAGGAAACCGTCTTCTTCAGTAATTTGCTAAGGTTCCCAAAGCCAGGGCTTAGGGTCCAATGTTGTTCCTCCTCCAATTTACTGCTCTCCCCCGGGTGCATTCCCATGAGGGGCTAGACTTGGCCTTGGAGCTGACTTTGTCTGGAACACTCATTTGGCAGGAGAGGACCCTGAGACCCAGACAGGTAATGTAACTTACATAAGACCCTGTGGCCAGCCTGTGGCAGAGCTGGGTTAAACCCTGATGTCCCAGCATAGAATTCTTTTGTTAATAGCTAATAAAATTAATAGCACTATACTGAGCTCCTTATTAAATAGATCCGTTTGGTCCAACCATTCCCGAGAGCAGTCTGGAAGGGCTCAGTGCCGTGAGGGTGTGTCCACCTGGGTCACAGAATCCCCTCCCGGGATTCTCACTAGGAGCAATTCTTGCACAGGTCATTAGGATATTCACTTCAGCCTTGTTTGTGGTAGCCTAGTTGTCCATCACCAAGGGAATGGATAAGTTAACTGTGGTTGGCACATACTATGGAATATTCACAGCTCTTAGAAGTAGGGAACTACATGCACATATTATACTATACAATTATCTTAGAGCTGGAAAAAAAAAGCAGGTAGTCAAATGCTACTTAGAGCATGCCATTTGTAAATTAAAAATAGAACTCCCGGGCTTCCCTGGTGGCGCAGTGGTTGGGAGTCTGCCTGCCGATTCAGGGGACGCGGGTTCGTGCCCCGGTCCGGGAAGATCCCACATGCCGCGGAGCGGCTAGGCCTGTGAGCCATGGCCGCTGAGCCTGCGCGTCCGGAGCCTGTGCTCCGCAACGGGAGAGGCCACAGCAGTGAGAGGCCCGCGTACCGCAAAAAAAAAAAAAAAAAAAAAAAAAAAAAACC
>RJWK010039957.1:0-20163 GCA_004363435.1 Platanista minor | reverse complement strand
TTGTAGTTTTGATTTGCATTTCTCTAATGATTAATAATGTTGAGCATTCTTTCATGTGTTTGTTGGCAATCTGTATATCTTCTTTGGAGAAATGTCTATTTAGTTCTTCTGCCCATTTTTGGATTGGGTTGTTTTTTATTGAGCTGCTTGTAAATTTTGGAGATTAATCCTTTGTCAGTTGCTTCATTTGCAAATATTTTCTCCCATTCTGAGGGTTGTCTTTTTGTCTTGTTTATGGTTTCCTTTGCTGTGCAAAAGCTTTGAAGTTTCATTAGGTCCCATTTGTTTATTTTTGTTTTTATTTACATTTCTCTAGGAGGTGGGTCAGAAAGGATCTTTCTGTGATTTCTGTCATAGAGTGTTCTGCCTATGTTTTCCTCTAAGAGTTTTATAGTATCTGGCTTTACACTTAGGTCTTTAATCCATTTTGAGTTTATTTTTGTGTATGATGTTAGGGAGTGATCTATTTCATTCTTTTACATGTAGCTGTCCATTTTTCCCAGCACCACTTATTGAAGAGGCTGTCTTTTCTCCATTGTATTTTCTTGCCTCCCTTATCAAAAATAAGGTGACCATAGGTGTGTGGGTTTTTCTCTGGGCTTTCTATCCTGTTCCATTGATCTATATTTCTGTTTTTGTGCCAATACCATACTGTCTTGATTACTATAGCTTTGTAGTATAGTCTGAAGTCAGGGAGCCTGATTCCTCCAGCTCCATTTTTCTTTCGCAAGATTGCTTTGGCTATTTGGGGTCTTTTGTGTTTCCATACAAATTGTGAATTTTTTTGTTCTAGTTCTGTGAAAAATGCCATTGGTAGTTTGATAGGGATTGCATTGAATCTGTAGATTGCTTTGGGTAGTAGAGTCATTTTCACAATGTTGATTCTTCAATCCAAGAACATGGTATATCTCTCGATCTGTTTGTATCTTTAATTTCTTTTATCAGTGTCTTATAGTTTTCTGCATACAAATCTTTTGTGTCCTTAGGTAGGTTTATTCCTAGGTATTTTATTCTTTTTGTTGCAGTAGTAAATGGGAGTGTTTCCTTAATTCCTCTGTCAGATTTTTCATCATCATTAGTGTATAGGAATGCAAGAGATTTCTGTGTATTAATTTTGTATCCTGCTACTTTACCAAATTCATTGATTAGCTCTAGTCATTTTCTGGTAGCATCTTTAGGATACTTTCTGTAGATCACCATGTCGTCTACAAAAAGTGACAGCTTTACTTCTTCTTTTCCGATTTGGATTCCTTTTATTTCTTTTTCTTTTCTGATTACTGTGGCTAAAACTTCCAAAACTATGTGTTGAATAATAGTGGTGAGAGTGGACAACCTTGTCTTGTTCCTGATCTTAGAGGAAATGGTTTCAGTTTTTCACCATTGAGGACAGTGTTGGCTGTGGGTTTGTCATATATGGCCTTTATTATGTTGAGGTAAGCTCCCTCTATGCCTACTTTCTGGAGGGTTTTTATCATAAATGAATGTTGAGTTTTGTCAAAAGCTTTTTCTGCATCTATTGAGATGATCATGTGGTTTTTCTCCTACCGTTGGTTAATATGGTGTATCACATTGATTGATTTGTGTATATTGAAGAATCCTTGCATTCCTGGGATAAACCCCACTTGATCATGGTGTATGATCCTTTCAATGTGCTGTTGGATTCTGTTTGCTAGTATTTTGTTGAGGATTTTTGCATCTGTGTTCATCAGTGATATTGGCCTGTGGTTTTCTTTCTTGGTGATGTCTTTGTCTGGTTTTCGTATCAAGGTGATGGTGGCCTTGTAGAATGAGTTTGGGGGTGTTCCTCCCTCTGCTATATTTTGGAAGAGTTTGAGGATAGGTATTAGCTCTTCTCTAAATTTGGTAGAATTTGCCTGTGAAACCATCAGGTCCTAAGCTTTTCTTTGCTGGAAGATTTTTAATCACAGTTTCAATTTCAGTGCTTGTGATTGGTCTCTTTATATTTTCTATTTCTTCCTGATTCGGTTTCAGAGATTGTGCTTTTCTAAGAATTTGTCCATTTCTTCCAGGTTGTCCATATTATAGGGATAGAGTTGCTTGTAGTACTGTCTCATGATTCTTTGTATTTCTGCAGTGTCAGTTGTTACTTCTCCTTTTTCGTTTCTAATTCTATTGATTTGAGTCTTCTCCCTTTTTTTCTTGATGAGTCTGGCTAATGGTTTATTAATTTTGTTTATCTTCTCAAAGAATCAGCTTTTCGTTTTATTGATCTTTGCTATTATTTCCTTCATTTCTTTTTCATTTATTTCTGATCTGATCTTTATGATTTCTTTCCTTCTGCTAACTTTAAGGTTTTTTTTTTATTCTTCTTTCTCTAATTGCTTTAGGTGTAAGGTTAGGTTGTTTTTTTGAGATGCTTCTTGTTTCTTGAGGTAGGATTGTATTGGTATAAACTTCCCTCTGACACCTGCTTTTGCTGCATCCCGTAGGTTTTGGGTCATCGTGTTTTCATTGTCATTTGTTTCTAGGGTTTTTTTTGATTTCTTCTTTGATTTCTTCAGTGATCTCTTGGTTATTTAATAGTGTATTGGTTACCCTCCATGTGTTTGTATTTTTTTACAGATTTCTTCCTATAATTGATATCTAGTCTCATAGCATTGTGGTAGGAAAAGGTACTTGATACGATTTCAGTTTTCTTAAATTTAGCAAGGCTTGCTTTGTGACCCAAGATATGATCTATCCTGGAGCATGTTCCATGAGCATTTAAGAAGAAAGTGTATTCTGTTGTTTTTTGGATGGAATGTCCTATAAATATCAATTAAGTCCAACTTATTTAAAGTATCATTTAAAGCTTGTTTCCTTATGTATTTTCAATTTGGATGATCTGTCCATTGGTGAAGGTGGGGTGTTAAAGTCCCCTACTATGATTGTGTTACTGTCAATATCCCCTTTTATAGCTCTTAGCATTTGCCTTATGTATTTAGGTACTCCTGTGTTGGGTTCATAAATATTTACAACTGTTATATCTTCTTCTTGGATTGATCCCTTGATCATTATGTAGTGTCATTCTTTTGCTCTTTTTGTAATAATCTTTAAGTCTATTTTGTCTGATATGAGAATTGCTACTCCAGCTTTCTTTTGATTTCCATTTGCATGGAATGCCTTTTTCCATCCCCTCACTTTCAGTCTGTATGTGTCCCTAGGTCTGAAGTGGGTCTCTTATAGACAGCATATATACTGGTCTTGTTTTTGTATCCAATCAACCAGTCTGTGTCTTATGGTTGGAGCATTTAATCCATTTACATTTAAGGTAGTTATCGATATGTGTGTTCCTATTTCCATTTTCTTAATTATTTTTGGTTTGTTATTGTAGATCTTTTCCTTCTCTTGTGTTTCTGCCTAGAGAAGTTCCTTTAGCATTTGTTGTAAAGCTGGTTTGGTGGTGCTGAATTCTCTTAGCTTTTGCATGTTTGTCTGTAAAAGTTTTAATTTTTACTTGGAATCTGAATGAGATCCTTGCTGGGAAGAGTAATCTTGGTTACAGGTGTTTCCCTTTGATCACTTTAAATATGTCCTGCCACTCCCTTCTGGCTTGCAGAGTTTCTGCTGAAAGATCAGCTGTTAACCTTATGGGGATTCCCTTGTATGTTATTTGTTGTTTTTCCCTTGCTGCTTTTAATATTTTTTCTTTGTATTTGATTTTTGATAGTTTGATTAGTATGTGTCTTAGCGTGTTTCTCCTTGGATTTATCCATATGGGACTCTCTGCGCTTCCTGGAGTTGACTGGCTATTTCCTTTCCCATATTAGGGAAGTTTTCAACTATAATCTCTTCAAATATTTTCTCAGTCCCTTTCTTTGTCTGTTCTTCTTCTGGACCCCCTATAATTAGAATGTTGGTGCGTTTAATGTTGTCCCAGAGGTCTCTGAGACTGTCCTCAATTCTTTTTATTTTTTTTCTTTACTCTGCTCTGTGGTAGTTATTTCCACTATTTTATCTTCCAGGTCACCTATCCATTCTTTTCCCTCAGTTATTCTGCTATTGATTCCTTCTAGAGAATTTTAAATTTCATTTGGGATGTTGTTCCTCATTGTTTGCTCTTTAGTTCTTCTAGGTCCTTGTTAAACGTTTCTTGTTTTTTCTCCATTCTATTTTCAAGATTTTGGATCATCTTTACTATCATTGCTCTGAATTCTTTTTCAGGTAGACTGACTAATTCCTCTTCAATTGTTTGGTCTGGTGGGTTTTTATCTTGCTCCTTCATCTGCTGTGTGTTTCTCTGTCTTCTCATTTTGCTTAACTTACTGTGTTGGGGTCTCCTTTTCGCATGCTTCAGGTTTGTAGTTCCCATTGTTTTTGGTGTCTGTCCCCAATGGCTAAGGTTGGTTCTGTAGGTTGTGTAGGCTTCCTGGTGGAGGGGACTGGTGCCTGTGTTCTGGTAGATGAGGCTGGATTTTGTCTTTCTGGTTGGCAGGACCACGTCCGGTGGTGTGTTTTGGGGTGTTGGTGACCTTATTATGATTTTAGGCAGCCTCTGTGCTAATGGGTAGGGTTGTGGTCCTGTCTTGCTAGTTGTTTGGCATAGGATGTCCAGCACTGTAGCTTGCTGTTCATGGAGTGGAGCTGGGTCTTAGCGTTGAGATGGAGCTCTCTGGGAGAGCTTTCGCCGCTTGATATTACATGGAGCCGGGAGGTCTCTGGTGGACCAATATCCTCAACTCGGCTCTCCCACCTCAGAGGCCCAGGTCTAACACCTGGCCAGAGCACCAAGACCCTGTCAGGCACACGGCTCAGAAGAAAAGGGAGAAATAAAAGAACGAAAAAATAAATAAAGTCATTAAAATGAAAAATATAAATAATAAATAAAAAAATTATTAAAAATAAAAAAATTTAAGTTCGTTTTAAGCCAGTTTGAGGCCAGGTTACAGTTTTCCACATCTTATGATAGTGTTGCACAGGGTGATCATGGTCCAAGGCCAACCACAGCCCTTGCTGAGTCTATCCTTGACCTCAAGTAAACTTTTAATAATATTGTTCTCACTTAAGAATCCTGGAAATCAGACACATTCTGGATATGAGAAAAGAGGAAAAAGAAAAAATTCCATTCTCCCCCAAGCTACCCTTCACTAACATATATGTACACACTTTTACAGGGTTCACTCTAGAAATTTCAAAATAATCTGATTTGTCTTTCGAAACTTTCCATCTCCTACAAGTCTCTAACTTGGATTAGGTGTTCAAGCAGCCCTCCTAACTTTTCCCCTTCTTTACAAATACTCTGAAAGTTTCAAGTCTCTTTTCTGTTTTCTACACAAGGGCTCCCAGGAACAGGAATCCTTGAAGTACCAACGATGAGGAAGGATGAGAAGTAAAAGCATCTTCTTATGGGACCTCACGGATCAGTCAGTGCATGAGGGGACCCCCATCTTGTACACACACACACCTCACAACCCACACAATTCAAAACCCAGACTGAGCTTTTGTTACTCAATGACATCACATTTATCACATCGATGGGACCTCACAAATAGAATCCCCCCAATAGGCTTTTCTCAAAGTCTCTAAGTATACCTTAAATCGGAACACTAAGAGCCCTTCAGAGTGACTAATTCACAAGCCAAGAAGGAGATTCTGGGAACTTTAAATAATATTTCATTAAATTCTAGCTTAGCAGAGCTCTCATGCGATTAACCTTACACATTTCCAAGTCTATTATTTGGTTTTTGAGGAGGCAGGGAAAATGTTGTAAGGATTCATATGCTCATGAGTGCTAGTGCATTAAATATTTTTTAAAATGTTATGTCAGGGACTTCCCTGGTGGAGCAGCGGTTAAGAGTCTGCCTGCCAGTGCAGGGGACACGGGTTCGATTCCTGGTCTGGGAAGATCCCACATGCCACAGAGCAACGAAGCCCGTGCTCCACAACTACTGAGCCTGCGTGCCACAACTACTGAATTCTGTGTGCCTAGAGCCTGTGGTCTGCAACAAGAAGCCACTGCAACGAGAAGCTCACGCACTGCAACAAAGAGGAGCCCCTGCTCGCCGCAACTAGAGAGAAGCCCGCTCACAGCAATGGAGACCCAGTGCAGCCAAGAAAAAAAAATATGTTATGTCAAAGAGCTACATTATAACCTTAATTAGGGCTTCCCTGGTGGCGCAGTGGTTGGGGGTCCGCCTGCCGATGCGGGGGACACGGGTTCGTGCCCCAGTCTGGGAGGGTCCTGCGTGCCGTGGAGTGGCTGGGCCTGTGAGCCGTGGCCGCTGGGCCTGTGCATCTGGAGCCTGCGCTCCGTGGCGGGAGGGACCACGGCAGTGAGAGGCCCGTGTACCGCAAAAAACAAAACAAAACAAAACAAAACCTTAATTAGCCGGAATACCAGGACACCATGAATAACTTGTTAATTCATTTATTTTAAAATGAAATTTACCAAAAAGCCTTGGTTTTCAACAATAGCTGCAGAAGGTCTCTCTGAAATACTATTTTCTTTTTTTATTGAAGTATGGTTGGTTTACAATGTTGTGTTGGTTTCTGGTGTACGGCAAGGTGATTCAGTTAGACATATATATATGTATATATATATATACATATACGTATATATATATAAATATCTTATTCTAATGACAAAAAAATAAAAAATAAATTTAAAAAGTAATTAAAAAAAGAAAAAAGAAAGGAAGAAGAGAGCAACCAAACCAAAAAACAAATCCACCAATGATAACAAGCGCTAAGAACTATACTAAGAAAAAAAAAGGACAGATGGAACCCTAGGACAAATGGTAAAAGCAAAGCTACACAGACAAAATCACACAAAGAAGCATACACATACACACTCACAAAAAGAGAAGAAGGAAAAAAAAATATATATCTTTTGTGAAGTCTGAGGTCTTCTGCCAGTGTTCAGTAGGTGTTCTGTAGGAGTTGTTCCATATGTAGATGTATTTCTGATATATTTGTGGGGAAGAAGGTGATCTCCACATGATACTCCTCTGCCATCTTGAAGGTGTCTCAGGAAATTTATTGCAGATGACCTCATCGTCTGAGGGACTCACATGCTGCCGCGGTGAGTACCTTCGCCTGCCGTCCAGTTCCCTTCATGGTGACCGTGGCCGCCACCGCCGAGCAACTGACACTAACAACTAACTACTCACCCTATTTTGCTATCATTATTTACTTTGATGGTCAAATTGTCCCAGATTTGGCCAGTGGTAGCCTGTTGAAGATGACTTCTTTGTTTTTATGACCTGTCCCTATTATTCTGTGAGCATTTTCTTACTTCCTGGAACAGCAAGCTATTCCAGACTCATCTTATAGTTTTCCTGTCAAAACCCTGAAATCAGTCATTTTTTTCAAGAAGTCCTGACTCCTCTTAGTGAGGAATGTTATTTATTTATTTATTTATTATTATTACATTTTGGCTGCGTTGGGTCTTTGTTGCTGCGTGGAGGCTTTCTCTAGTTGCGGTGAGCAGGGGCTACTCTTTGTTGCAGTGCACGGGCTTCTCATTGCAGTGGCTTCTCTTGTTGTGGAGCATGGGCTCTAGGTATGCAGGCCTCAGTAGTTGTGGCTCACGGGCTCTAGAGGAAAGGCTCAGTAGTTGTGGCACACAGGCTCAGTAGCTGTGGCTCGCAGGCTCTAGAGCGCAGGCTCAGTAGTTGTGGTGCACGGGCTTAGTTGCTCTGCGGCATGTGGGATTTTCCCAGACCAGGGCTTGAACCCGTGTCCCCTTCACTGGTAGGTGGATTTTTAACCACTGCGCCACCAGGGAAAGCCCAAGAATGTTATGTAGAAACCAGGACCTCAGCACTAGGTATGCTAATTATTATTGAGTTTATGGTCCTCCTAGGCCCTCTTACAGAGATAGGCAATATATGTATGTATATATGAATTTATGTATATACACATGCAGATTAACATCTGTAGTTCTGTACCCAGGTGTATACATTGAAGACCATAAGTTCACCTAGGGTCTCCATTTCTATCCAGTATCACAAGTTTCATTCTAGTTTTCATATTTATTTCTTCCTCCCCTGGTAATGAGAAATCCAGCTCCCATTATCTTTGATATCAATATATTTACTTATTTGATTAATTCACCCTGTGTATAACCACTTTCCCATTGCTTCATTTACCTTCTTCCCACAATGAGTCTGCTTTTCTTACTGCAGTTAGTGTTCTAGCTTCCTGCTCTAGGCTAACCCCCTACCCTCATATGGATGCCCTCCCACTCCACTCAGACTCCAACATCGATCCCCAAGCTTTTCTCTGTTGGAGATGCCTTCCTTACCCTGCGTGAGCTCTAACCTTGTGTTGGGTCACTGTGGTGTCGTATCCCTAACTCACAGCGTGCATGCCTGTGTTGTGCTCTACCTCTTAGACTGAAATGTTAAGAAAGAAGAAGAGGAAAAGAAAGAGATCACTTAATTTCTGTTTGTGCTGTGTTTATCATTCTCCCTATTCCTTTGTCTCTATTTGTGTCTTTCTTCCTATTCCCCTTCATTACCACCTATGACATGTTGCATAACAAATGCACATTATAGCAGAACCCTGCCAAAATTAGGCGTTCTTGTTTTTATTTGTTTTTGTTAGATTTTATGATATATTTTAAGTTATTTTATTACTTCGTAATGTCAGGATTTTCTATACAGTGATTTACTGTCTGTTTTTTTCCTCTTTCCATTTGCTAATTATCAAGTAAGATTGAGTACAATTATATATTTATATAAATTATTTTTAATGTGCTGGTTTGCCACGTATTTCTGTTTCTCTAATTTTAGTTTTAGGTGTTGTCCTTGTCTAATTTTCCGTTTTATTTGTATCAGTTCAGCGAACTTTGATAAATACTAGTGACTGAGCATCTACCCTGCTAGGGGATGAAATTGATTAAGAAGCATTTGTCCAAGGACTTAACAGTAATATTGTGTGTGTGAGTGTGTGTGTGCCTGAGTGTGTGTCCGTGTCAGTGTGTGTGTGTATTAATATAAGGTGATAATCGCTATGCCAGATTGACACAGTGTGAAGTGCTATAGGAACATAGTGGAGGATGCACTTAACTTGGGAATTCAAGGAAGAATTCCTGGAAGAGTTGCTGCTTGAGCTGGGTCCTGAGGAGTGAAAAGAAGTGAATAAAGGTTGGGAAGACTTTTGCTCACAGAGGGAACAGCTCCAGTAAGAGGAAAAGCTATGGACCTCAGGGAAGTGATGAGAAGAGACCTAATTTATTGGCTGTAATGGTGCTAACATGCTGTGGAAACAATTGGAGTAGAAAGGAATCAAGTTCAACACCATAAAGATTGCTTTGTTCTATGTATGACCGGATCAGATTCTGCTGCTTAATGGCGGAGATCTAAAGGGAAATAATTGGGTTGCCCAAAAGGTTTGTTCAGGTTTTTCCATAAGATGTTATGGAAAAACCGGAATGAACTTTTTGGTCAATCCAATATTTAAGCCAGTGATTCTAATTAATATATCTTATGGGGTAATCCTTTCATTAATTTTTATGAAATGAAAGAATCTACTTCAAAATATTGAAATTTGATAAAGCTATGTTTTTAATTTCTAATTAAACTATTGAGGTGATATTCCTATTGCAAAGAAAAATATCATGTATGTTTTTCAGTAAAGTAGTTCTTCTGTAATTAAACATTTCTTCAGAGACAGGTCACATTAAACTTATGTAGGCATCTCTTTCATTTATTTACGACCTTCAATGAGGAAATTCTTCCTGGAATTTGAACCTTATTTTAAACTGTTTCTTAGTTTAAAAATACAAATTTAACAATAAGTCAAGTACTTTTTTGTTATTTTGACTTTTCCATTTTTAATTTAGGTGATACAGTAGTATATCAATTTGGAATAGCTACAGTGATAATTGAAGCTAATGATGACCCAAATGGTATTTTTTCCTTGGAGCCCATAGACAAAGCAGTAGAAGAAGGAAAGACTAATTCATTTTGGTAAGCATATTTGGACAAGGCAAATTCAAATTGGTTAAAATAAATATGCAAAAATTTGAAACATTGTTAATCTTTCAAAATTAAACAAATGGTTAAGAATGGAATAATTTCAGAGTTGGTAGTCTGAATGAATTATAAACTTTGCTCATGCTGTTTCCACTTGTTAAAAAAGACCCTGACACTTTAGATGGAAAGCAGAAAATACTCTCCCCACCCTCCTTTACCCCACTTCTCTGTTCCTCATCAGGACTGAGAGACTTCAATTATTCAAGGTCTTCTGGAATTCTTCTTTCAAATGCTATGTGACTACCCTCACCCTAGGCTTTGCTTTTGAAGAACTTTTGCCAATTCTCATCTAAATATTTTTCTGTTGGATTTATCTTAGAATTTATCTTTCAGTTTGGACTTCGAAGATTATGAGTTTTAAGACTGCTTCTTTTTATTGCTTAAAGTTCTACTTCATTCTTCCTTTTCCATGAGATTCTTCATGTTTGCTCAGTAAGAACTGGCTGGTTTATATTAAAGATGATAAATAGACAAAGTGTATTTCTGAGATAATACAGAAAGTTCTCAGTAGAGTTAGACTCACTACTTCTACATTTTTCATAAAAAATAATTTTCTTTAATTTGTTATACAGGATTTGGAGGCACCGAGGACATTTTGGCAATGTTTCTGTGGCTTGGCAGCTATTTCAGAATGATTCTGTTTTGCAACCTGGACAAGAGTTCTATGAAACTTCAGGCACTGTTAACTTTATGGATGGAGAAGGAGCCAAACCAATAATTCTCCATGCTTTTCCAGACAAAATTCCTGAATTCAATGAGTTTTATATTTTAAGGCTTGTAAACATTTCAGGTGCTGTGTTTTCTCATCTATTTTATTTTACCACCAAAATTTACTATTTTATGCTGGAATAATTAGAGCTGTATAGAAAATGCAGTTAAATGAAGTTTTACGGATGGAGACATATCCATCCTCAAACTTGTAAATAGATTTTTTTTCCACACCAAATAGAGTATCTCAAGCAAAACATTAACGGTAGCTAGGAAGTACAGATTCATGGTAGCTTAAAGTTGGTCTTCGTACCATAATTTAAATAATCAGTTTTCCCATCACTTTTGGTTTTAAGCATGGGAATGAAACCTTTCTAGTTAGTATCCTCTTTTCAGGCTCGACTGGTTGTTAATGAAATTATACTGAACCAGAATATCTTTGAAAATGTGGTGAAAGCCATATGGTGAGACTGTTGTTCATTGATTAACAAGTAAATTACTTAATGAGAAGTTTGCTAAACAAATTTTTTTTGTCTTCATCTTGTACTAGAAAGTACTCCCAATTCTGGTTTTTTCATTCCTTATAAATTATCTTATTACAGGTGGGTCCCCAGGTCCTGGGGGCCAACTAGCAGGAACCAACCTCCAGGTGACAGTAATGATTCCATTCAATGATGATCCCTTTGGAGTTTTTATCTTGGATCCAGAGTGCCTAGAGAGAGAAGTGGCAGAAGATGTCCTCTCAGAAGATGATATGTCTTATATCACCAACTTTACCATTCTGAGGCAGCAGGGTGTCTTCTGTAATGTACGAGTAGGCTGGGAAATACTGTCTGGTGAGTTCACTGCTGGTTTGCCTCCAATGATAGATTTTTTGCTGGCTGGAATTTTTCCCAGCACTGTACATTCACAACCGCACATGAGGCGTCACCATAGTGGAACAGATGCTTTGTACTTCAGTGGACTAGAGGGTGCATTTGGAACTGTTAATCCAAAATACCATCCCTCAAAGAACAACTCAATTGCCAGCTTTACATTTTCAGCTTGGGTAATGCCCAATGCCAATACGAATGGATTTATTATAGCAAAGGATGATGGTAATGGAAGCATCTACTATGGGGTAAAAATTCAAACAAATGAATCCCATGTGACACTTTCCCTTCATTACAAAACTCTGGGTTCCAATGCTACATATATTGCCAAGACAACAGTCATGAAATACTTAGAAGAAAATGTTTGGCTGCATCTTCTAATTATCCTCGATGATGGTATAATTGAATTCTACCTTGATGGAAATGCAATGCCCAGAGGAATCAAGAGTCTAAAAGGAGAAGCCATTACTGATGGTGAGTGTTATCTTTACAATTAGGACCCTGAATTTTGAGTTTTAAAAAATTTTGACTTCTTAAAAAGGCTAGTGGATATTTAAAAATCTGCTTGTTTATTGGTTTATTTTTTAAAATAAAACTACACGTCTACCAAGACTATAAGTTCTGCGCTGAGTGTTGCAGAAATGAATCAGGCAGAGTCTCTGCCCTTAAAGTACCTGAAATAGGCTCTGGGAGAGAGGTGTGCAAACAGATCAATTCAACACATTGTAGGAAGAAAGAAAAAATTAATAAGGAAGAAAGAAAAAATTCCTCTTGTGATAGTAGGAGGGATGGGTGTGATATTCCAGGTAGAAAAGAGAACAAAGGTGTAGAAGTGTGAAGCAGAGTATTGTATCTGGAGAACTGCTGTCACCTCAGCGTTCTGGAGGTAAAGGGTGGTGGAGATAAGGTTAAAGAGGAATCAAAAGAAAATCATATTGAACAATCCAGCAATTACAGGGGTTTATAGTATCAGGAGTTAAATTGATGAATTCTGTGGTGTGCTTTAAAGAGAGAATCCTTGTCTTTAAGCTGAATTATGTGCTGTTTCCTTGAGAAACACACTTGTGTGCATGTTTATGTACAAAATCAGTTATTTCTGCTATAATCACCAGTTCCCTCCCAGCCCCTCTATCCTATAATTTGATTCTGTTTTTTTAATTTAGTAGGAAAGTAGAGCAGAACTTACATGGTTATATCTTAACAGAATATTTTCCTTCTGAACCTCCTGCATTAGATATCTGGTTGTATTTTTTCTTTCCTAGTAGGAAAAAAGATGGGCAAAAGAACAACATACACACACTACTGATTTCAGCCTGAAGAACTGTGCTTACAACAATCCGTGGCATTAACTTATTAATCTTTTGATTGTGTGAATATATACATATGTCTGTTAACATTGATGTTAACATCAATTATTTTGACATGGTGTTAACCACCATGATGACATGGTGGTAGAATGGGAAAGATTGGGGAAAGTAAGAGCTGGTGTTTCTTTATGTAGCTTACTGCAAGGAACTTATATTGTCTATATAATTTGTAACTTAGAAATAAAATTGAAAAGGTATATATATATTTTTAGGTTATTAATGAAATACAGGGTATTTTATGTATATTATAAAATAGACAAAAGTGTATATAGGTGTACAGGTAGATGAATTTTTAAAAATTTTAAATTCATCAGTTTCAGTACTCCATGTAACCAGCCCCCAGATCAAGAAACAGTGTTCCAGAAGCCCTCTGTGGCTCTTCTCTAGTCATTGACTCATCACCATGCCCAACTACGATTGCCATTTCTAAGAGCATAAGATTAGTTTTAAATGTTTTTAAAATTTATGTACATAGAATTGAGCAGTGTGTATGCTTGAGTGTCTGAGGTTTGTTCAGTATTGTGTGTGAAGTTCATCTGTATTTTTGTCTATTGTAGATATTTAACTCTCATTACTATATAGTCAGTCCAGAACCTCTGGAGAAGGCATGGAGGCAATCCCAAATCACTGCCAAACTCTCATCTTACATAAATATCTTAGATGAGTTATTGGAGAGGGAATAAGTAGAGTAATAAGAATTGGTGAATTCCTAAAAAGGGTTATTATTGATACATAGTAAAGAGTTGAGCTGCATATTGTTACTATCATGAAAAAGTCCTTAAAACTCATATAAGGTTGTTCCTGGGAAGGAATATTTATTTTTCTACATTTATTGCATAAGGTGTTTGGATTAAAAGTTATTTTTGGTCCACAAAAACTTCTTTTGCTGAATTCTCACAACTTCATTTAACTCAAGGTGAATTTCTAACAGATCAAGAATTGATGTTCTCAAAGAATAGTAATAGTAACGTTTTAAAATTGTGACTGAATTGAATCATTCCATTCTTAGATGTGCAAGGAAATTTTTAGTTTTCCCAGAAGAAATGTCTATCCAAATATATACATATACATATGTATATACACATACATACGCATGTACAACATATCCTTTGGTACAAAATACCTTAAATGCCAACCATTACTGATTTATTATAATAGATAGCCTTTATTTAATTGTGTTCTAGTTATGTGAAAGCTTTACTTACCTAATAAGACTTTTTAATAAAATAGCTTCACTTTCTGAATCACACTTGTAATTTAGGACAGGATAGTTGTGGTTATTGTAGCATTTAAACCCATTTCTAATTTCAGGTCCAGGAACACTGAGAATTGGGGCAGGAGTGAATGGCAATGACAGATTTACAGGTCTGTTGCAGGATGTGAGGTCTTACAAGCAGAAATTGACCCTTGAAGAAATTTATGAACTTCATGCCATGCCAGCAAAGAGTGATTTACACCCTGTTTCTGGATATCTGGAATTCAGACAGGGAGAAACTAACAAATCATTCATTATTTCTGCAAGAGATGACAATGAAGAGGAAGGAGAAGAATTATTCATTCTTAAACTAGTCTCTGTATGTGGAGGAGCTCGCATTTCTGAAGAGAATACTACAGCAAGATTGGTAATACAAAAAAGTGACAATGCCAATGGCTTGTTTGGTTTCACAGGAGCCTGTATACCAGAGGTAAGTAGTGAGTTTGGTGAATTTCAGAGTTAAAAAGTTCATTGTATGTGGATTTGTTTGGGAGTGGGCTTTCTTTCATTTGGTAAGATTGCCTGAGTGTTGATGCTAGGCCCAGAAGTATGCTATAGCCAGCGCTGCAAGTGTAAATTATAAGGTCTTTTCACTTATAAGTTCACAGTTTGAATCAGAAGCTTAATAAGCTGAGAGAAGTAGTAATAATTTAGCAAATGAAACTTTAGCAATTATCTCTAAGGTTAATGCATTTCACAGAATGCATAATTGTACTCCACGTGTAATTTACATTTTGGCTACTGTGTAAGTAAATGAAATAATATATACTGAAAGCTATGAATAATTGTAATTGAGACTTTATTAAAATATGATTTTTTGACGGTTTTTTCCCCACATGTGAAACGTTCTTAAGTAGTTACAGTGTTCTTCCATGTTGGATGTAAATGCCTTTCTTATCACCCATCTTGGCCAGCTTAATTCATTAGGCAGTTTTACTGCCCTTATCAGTCCTTTCCAAGCTTTCACGGATTCGTAATCATCTTGGTTTCCTGTTCAGTAATGTGAGATCTTATGAAACCGCTTCACAGGTGTTGTGTGTGAAGCAACAGCTCAGTGTCCATGAAAGGATGCCAGCGAACAAGAGAGGCTTTCCTTTGCAAGTTGCTCTTGTAGGTTTAGAGGGGTGCATATGTAAATTGAAGCAATTAAGAAAAACATGAATGGGTAGAGCTTGGAAAAAAATAGGTCATAGGGCTCATTGTATCAATAGCTCAAATTGAGGTGCCTGGCTCTCTGGAGTGTTTTATTGCCCCTCTTATTCTTTGGTTTGGTGACAATTATAAGAGATCTTCGATAAGTGTTCTTTTTCTGTATCAGAAATAGAATATCCTAGACCCAGAGGACAAATGTCATACAAAGTTATGACTTAAAAGAGAAATATGTTTGTCTATAATGATAATACTTTTAGATACTTAGTTGTCAAAGAACTTTACATGTTAGTTTTTTATGCACCTTTCTGACAATTCATAATGTAGCTGCAACAAATATTGATTATTACCTTCTCCACCTCGTAGGGTTAGAAACGGCAGCTTAGAGACCTGAGAAAATAACCCTAGTTGAATTAACTGAGATAGGATCAAATACCTGATTCAAAGTGTGGCAATTACTAGTATTTAATAAATGCTAATTTTCTCCCCCTGCCTTCTTTTGTTTCTAAGATACAGTGGGAAGAACTGGAAGTTGAACTTATGTCTTTTGAATTCTAACCTGTTGTCTTTCCCTCATGTATGTTTGATATCATCATCCCTGTTTTTAAAAAGACGAAGTGACTTCCATCAGGTTGTGAGAACCATTCTGTGCCATCTAAAATCAGCTTCCCTTCATATCACTTCATGACCTGGCATCTGCCTATGGCTCTGACTTCTTGTGTAATTCTCTTTGGTCAGTATGTTTCAGTCAGACTTGCCTTGTTTCAGTTCCAATCTCAGGGCATCAGCACTTCCTAGCCTTTCAATCTGGAATGCTCTTATTCCACATCCTCAGAATTAGTCATTCAAGTCTCAGCTCTGAAGACATATACTCAGTAAAGACTTTTTAATTTAAAGTAATCCACCCACTTCTCCTAACTGGTCACTCTCCATCCCTTCACTTACTTTTACTTTTTTTTTGTAGCATTGATCACACGCTTCAATTCCATATGTTATTAATAAGCCTGCTTATATACTGGTTATCCCTTTCTACCACAAAGGTGAAAGAGCTCTGAGTGTAACAAGGTTTTATTATTGTTCATTATTGTATCTCTAGGACCTAGCATGGCACATAGTAGGTACTCAATAAATCTTTGTTGAACTTGTGAATGTATTTTACTATCAAGACATGAAAAGGCTTATAGTTCAAATAAGAAACACATCTAGATTCAGCTAAGCTGCATAAACAACCAAACAGAAAAACAAAACAAAACAACACATAAGTTTTAAAAACCTGCCTAAAATGAGTAGTTTTTGAGTGTTTCTCTGACTTTTTGGGCCATTATAGTAAGTCTTCAGTGCTGGCTTATCTCACAATTTCCATTGATAGATTGTGTTGGTGTTGGTTTAGTTCCACCTAGGTATGCACCTTTGTTCCCAGATATTTCAGAATTTGAACAGGGCCAGTCAACCTTTGATTGCAGAAGAGAAATTCCTTATAGGAGCCACAGCATCTATAGTTGTATAACTGCTGGAAAGAAAAAGAAAACTTGACTGGTTATTCTCCAATCCTACCTGAGAGAGAAATAGAATACATCTGTATCGGAAAGAGTAAAGTTTAGACCGTTAATATAGGGAAAGTGTTGTGTCTAAAAGATCAGATATTGGAATTTGATTGTCAGGAAGATTACAGAATTTTCATTCCTGAAAGTCTTAAGAATTGAAGTATAAAACTCTTAACTTTCATCTTGGTGTGATCTGAAGACAGGAGTGATGTGAAATATTTTTGTTGTGATGACCATAATCAATATTTATTGATTGCTTACTGAAGTCATTCTCAAAGTGTAGCGCAAGGACCCCTAGGGGTTCCTGAGATCTTTCAGGAGTTCTACAAAAGTCAAACCTAATTTTATAAAATGCTATGATGTCTTTTTCATTTTATTGACATTGCACTGCAAAAGCAACAGTTGCCAAAACTGCTAGCTGCTAGTGCCTTTGTATGAATCAAGGCAGTGGCACCAAACTGTACCTGTTGTCATTGTTTTATTTATCACCACACACCTGTAGTTTAAAAGGTGAATATGTCACTTGAGTATCTTTGATGAAACAGTACAAAACATTAATTTGATAAAATTTCTACCCTTGAATACCCACCTTTTTAACATTCCGTATTGTGAAATGAGAAGCACAAGTAAAGCACTTCTGCTACATTAACAAAACATGATAGTTGTGAAGAAAAGCGTTTGTGCAGATGCTGAGTTGTGAGCTGAACTGGCTGCTCTTTTCGTGGAACACCATTTTTACTTGAAAAATGACCAACAAAGTTTGGTTGTTCAGACTTGGGTATCTGGCAGGCATTTTCATGGAAACGAATGAAGTGAGTCAGTGACTACCTGGAAAACAACTGATAGTATTTGTTGCCAGTGATAAAAATTTGAGCTTTCAAACAAAAATTGGGTTGTTGGGACATTTTACCTGCCAAAGTGAGCTTGATGGTCTCCCAATACTTGAAGACTTTTCAAATAAGATTGATAGTGATATTAACAAGTGTGATTTACTTATTTTGTATAATGAAATACATCAACATTTGGAAGATCTGTATAACTCAGTGAACCAATAGTCTGCAGATAATACACGTGTATTGTTACAAAATCATGCATGGGTAAAGATTGATTTAAAGTGCAAGGTAGACCAATGGATTTTAATGTATTAGAGTATGATTCCACATTGCAACTAAACTACCACTTATCAAATTTTGGTATAATATTGAGGACGAATAACCACAGCTGTCTGAAAAGACTATTGTAATCCTCTTCCTTTTCCAGTTATATATCTGTGTAAGGCTGGATAGTCTTCATATACTTCAACCAAAATAACAAATAGCAACAGACAAATTGATTACAAATGGAGATACGAGAATCTAGCTGTCTTCTATTAAGCTAGACTTTGAAGAGTATTGCAAAAATGTAAAAACAATGCCCCCATCATTATTTTTTTGTTTTGGAGAATATAGTTAGTTTTCATAAAATATGTTGCTTATGTTAACATGAGTTTATTATTGCTATTTAAAATGAGTTAGTATATCAATATTTAATTTTTTTTCAATTTTCATTCATAAAATGGTAAATATCAGCAGATTTCACCAATATAAGCAAGAAACTCCTTGGGGTTCTCAGTCATTTTTATGAGAGCTCAGGAGTCCTGAAACTAAAATATTTGAGAACTGGTGGTTTATGCCTGGGATTATCTTGAGTTTAAATTTTATGTTTATTTGCTTCATTTTCAGAAATAAAAACCACTGTCACTTCCATAGATTCTTCTGCACTGTGTTGTTTCAGTGACATTGAAAAATTAACTTTTTTCTTATTCCTCCAAAAATGCTGAAGCCGATAGGGATCATTTAAAGACTTCTCTCTGAATTATGCTTTTACATTTTTCATAGATTCGTATGACATAAAGTAATATTAAGGTTAAAAAGAAAGCATAATCAGATCTTAAACAAATAATGAAAATATGTGGAATATGACATAGTCTACTTGGTGGCGTATTGAAAGAGATGAGATTATTTTGTGATTTGTTTCTTCCTAACCAGGTACACCGTGCCCTGGCAAATAGAAGGTGCTTAATAAATTTAATTGGAAGAATGAACAAATGTTGTTTAGAGCCCTGGTGGCGTATGGCAAATAATTCTTTGGATTCCTAGTGGGCTCTGTATTGAACAGATGGCTGATTTTTGTTGGACGTATTGCCTAGTAGCCACATTATCATGTTGCCTTCCTGTGTTTTGTTATTCTTTGTACTTAACAATGTTATTTTCTCTCCACCTTATTTTCGCACTTTTTTTTTATGTCCTGCAGTCTTGTATACCACATAGTTATAAAGTTGCTTTTCCTAATGATTCATAGAATTTGCTAGTCTTATTTTACTTTTACAACTAATATTTGGATTATGTTTTATATTTATAAACTCATGGCTTAAGAATAAATTTAGAGATATTTTGAGAGGATCTTTGTAAAAACGAGAATATTATTTAACTTGGACTGTGTTTGTTTTTACGTGCCTGCCCTATATTATGTGAATAGATTCCTTTATATATAAGTGATATTGACATAATCTGACATCACAGATCATCAGCCAAGCATGAAACAAAAATAAAAAATTAATTGGATGTGTAATTGTTTACCTTTAACCTTCTATCTCAATAGAGAGAGCCAAATTCATGTCTTGGAATAGTGTATTATTTTTTCTAGGAAAATGTATTTCAAAAACTCTTCTCATTGTTAACCTTTATAATTACTTTTCTGATGATCTGAAGATGTGTCAAGTTCCTGACTCAAGAAAGAAAACAGTAGCGGCTCCTACTGTTTCTTGTGAAAAACTGAGTGATGATGGTTCTGATGATTCTTACTTGATGTTATGCCCCTTCATATATACTGGCCTGTACTTTTGTTTGTTTTATGATTCTAAAGTCAATTAGATGGGGGCTTCCCTGGTGGCGCAGTGGTTAAGAATCTGCCTGCCAATACAGGGGACATGGGTTTGAGCCCTGGTCTGGGAAGATCCCACATGCCGCAGAGCAACTAAGCCCGTGCGCACAACTACTTAGCCTGCACTCTAGAGCCCGCAAGCCACAACTGAAGCCTGCGGGCCTAGAGCCCATGCTCCGCAACAAGAGAAGCCACCGCAGTGAGAAGGCCTCACAGCGCAACAAAGAGTAGCCCCAGCTCGCCGCAACTAGAGAAAGCCTGAGCGCAGCAACAAAGACCCAATGCAGCCAAAAATAAATAAATAAATACATACATACATAAATAAAGTCAGGTGAATTTTTTTTTTTTTTTTTTTTTTTTTTTTTT
>RJWK010039956.1:0-20164 GCA_004363435.1 Platanista minor | reverse complement strand
ATAGCACAGGGAGATCAGCTCGGTGCTTTGTGACCACCTGGATGGGTGGGATAGGGAGGGTGGGAGGGAGGGAGACGCAAGAGGGAGGAGATATGGGAACATATGTATATGTATAGCTGATTCACTTTGTTATAAAGCAGAAACTGACACACCATTGTAAAGCAATTATACTCCAATAAAGCTGTTTAAAAACAAAAAAAAAGGAATGCGCACTGAAGTCAGTCCTTTAGGGCTGCCTCTTGCCTAAACTTGATTTAGCATGAGTAGTGCTCCAACTGAAAATCCCCTTCCATGTGGGGAAAAAAGTGTGATTTCTAATGTAACTGATGTCTGTAATACAAAGATGGGCATTCCTGCTAACCTGAGTTGTGGACTGCAGTCAGTGGCGTGACGAAGACTATATCCAGATCACTTTGGTGTTGTTAACCCTTTCCCTGGCTGAAGATAACATTCATACTCATTCTCACCCATTTAAGGATTCCAGGTGCAAATTCTGAAGGGGAAAAGGCTATAGATCTAAGAATTACCTCACTGAGAGGGGCTTTGTAATGTGATTCCATCTGGATCAGTTGTTGCTCTCAGACCCTGGAAAACTTGGTTCAAACAAAATTATGTAAGCACTTGAGCAATAATTGAACAAATGTTCTTGAACTCTCGTTATCCAGACATGGGCTTGCCGATTGCTATGGTGAGACTCGTGGAGATGAGAAGTCCAGTGTGAGTAAGGCAGTTAAGCTGCAGGGCCCATATGCTGTGCTTGATTATGTTGCTGGGCAAAGTTCCTTGGAAATTGTGACCTTGACCAAACTTTGAATAGCTGATCAAGATGTAGCCATCAGAGATGTCCCAACAGTTGCCCTTAATCGAAGGCCATCCAACATCTTTGGCCTCACACTGTTACTGACATTGTGTTTATGATATAAGTCTTTTCAAGGAAGACTGGTACCGATCCACTTAATTTCTGTGAGCAGACTGCCAGTGTCATGGGAGTCTGCTGTAGGAGACTCAGGGTGACAGTCATTGTTTTCTCTTGCCATTCAGTGTGTATCTCAGTGTAAGTCTTGATAATGTCAATCAAAAGTGTTTCCTTGAGGACTGTGTGATTATATGTTTTTTCCCTACACCTTCCGGGTCTATGTTTTAGTCATTTTGGGCTGTTCTAACAAAATATCATAGACTGGGTGGCTTCAACAACAAACATTTATTTCTCACAGTTCTAGAGGCTGAAAACAGATTTAGTGTCTGATGAAAACCCTCTTCCTAATTTGTAGATAGCCTTCTGGCTGTGTCCCTATATAGCCTTTCTCAGGTGCTTGCATCTAGAGAGGGACAGAGATCTTGTGTGTTTATAAGGGCACTAATCCCATCATGAGGGCTCCACCCTCATGACCTAATCTAAACCCTAATCACCTCCCAAAGGTCTCACATCCACATACCATCACCTTAGGGATTAGGGCTTCAACATATGTGTTTTGGGGAACACAGACATTTAGTCCATGACAGTCTCACTAGGACAACAAAATGGAACAAATAATAATTGTTATAGAGTCTCTTAGAATAACACTAATACAGTACTGCAAATTTTTTTTTTTTTTGGCTAAAGAAAGATTAAGATCAATATTAGTGAGATAGATAGACTTGGGAATTACTTTCATCAATTTTTTTTTTTTTTGGCTAAAGAAAGATTAAGATCAATATTAGAGAGATAGACTTGGGAATTACTTTCAGATCTTGGACTCACTGTTTGAAATGATTTTGAGGAAAGGAAGGGCAGAGTAAGTAATTGATTTTAAGAACAGTCTTGAGTGCTGGGGTGTGGTGGGGTGGGGGAGGTCTTCTTCTGTTTTCATGTTCTTTTGTCTCACCCATCGTCTGGCTTGTGTATCAATAAATGAAGTGATCATTAACTGAAGTCGTTTTACAGCAATAAAAACTGCCTTGTTGAAGTGTTGATTCTTCTTGTCTTTAAAAGTCACTTAGCTTTGGGCTCAACACTAGGAGCTGGCTGCTGACTCTTGTTTGGTCCACTTCACGTGAGTGGTGGGTTAAGGCTTCCTTCTCATCCTTATGAGATCAGTCACCTGCATCTGGGAATCCCACAGTTAAAGGAGCTCCTTACAGTTGTCTATGCTGGAAACAACCCATCAGGCCTGACTGAAGTACCTGAGGGAGGCTTGTTTCTTTTTTGTCTAAAAGTGAAGGTTGATGGGAATTTGCTCAGTTACTGTGTTTCCAAACCCGTGGTCATAGTAGGAGGTGTGTCTGTGGTATTTATTGAGTGCATTCTTGGGCTGTTTACTGGCTTGGCTATAATAATGAGTGACAGGAACCTTCTGGCAGAGCTAGAGATTGAAAGGCACCGGGCTTGGTCTGTCATAACTGGGGAAACAAGCTCTCATTACACAGTGGCCAACAATTGCCTGAGACAGAGAGGCTCCTGGATGCAGGATTTTCAGTGTTCAATCTGGGACTAGTTGGTCACCTGGCACTGAAACCCCTGCCCCTTCACTGGCAGGTGGTCATCATATGATCAGGCCATTCAGGATAGCTGGTCTCTTGGTCTCTGCATGTCCCCTGCTTGACCAGTCCCTGCTTCACCTATACCCAACTCCCCTGACAGACGTTCCTTCTTAGTCATAGAGCCTGGTACTTGCCACAGGCCCCAGCTAGCAATTGTCCTAATCTTTAGACTGGAATGTCTCACTCCCCTTTATCAAAGGGTCAGTGATGGGTGGGCTCCTCTGCTGGTTTCCCTGGTAACCAATGAGCCAGCCTGATATCAATTCCTCCTATAATTGGTAACCTCCCTCTTCCCCTGGTAGTGAAGACTCCTGCCATGTCCTACTGCTATCTGCTGTCCCCAGTGGGGTGTCTCTCCAGGACCCTTTTTGCTTCGAACATGTAAGCTCCTCCATCCATTAAAGTACTGATGTCTCTGCCACTGTCTCTGGGCTCTTTCTTCGGTCTTGCAGCTGGGCAGTTGCAAGGCTTGCAGGCCTGCGGGGTGCAGCCCAACACCCGTGCTGCTGTCCTTGCTCAGCTGTCTCTCCCGAGTCCTGTCTGTGCTCCGAGGTGCCGTCACGGGGACAGTTTGGGGACACATGTGAAGGAAAAGTCAAAGACAAAAGTCAAAGACAATTTTAGCCACATGTAATTGCTCATTTCAAATCCTATTTATAAGTACGAATATGTTTAATGGGACCCGAAACTTTCACTCAGTGGGGACTTCAGGACCCAACATGTCTTTGTAACGCCAGGAAGAGTCTGGTGTGTCTGTTAAATTATGCTGAGAATGTGGTTCAGACACTCTCCTGACCCTGGAGGATGCTGTCCAAACACAAGTGGTCTTCTGAGTTTTCTCCACTCTCCAGTCCAGGTGCCTGGTACAGCGCAGTGGAGCTGGGGCTCCCCCATCTCATAGGAATGTGCTGTTGTGTGTGTCCTGGCCAAGGTGTCCCTGAGTGTACCAGCGTGACTCGAGATTGGATCACTGAGCCCACCTCCTACCACATAGTGTCAGGAACCAATTTCCTCGGCC
This sequence comes from Platanista minor, assembly GCA_004363435.1. Lineage (NCBI taxonomy): Eukaryota > Metazoa > Chordata > Mammalia > Artiodactyla > Platanistidae > Platanista > Platanista minor. The sequence goes on along the minus strand of RJWK010039956.1, from coordinate 16,626 downwards.
ACATTTCTCTCCCTCCTACAGTTAGTGCTGTTGAGGATAAAAGAATGAATGGGCTGGTGGGGCTCTTCCAGGATGAGATAGGAGTGGCAATTCTAACACCAGATAGAGCAGGTAGCGTGGGCTGTGATATCTCAGAGGAAGTGGTAATTCTTTCTCGTGACCGCAGGTAAGAGAGAAGAAAGATCTGATAGATTTTTAAAATTAAGTTTGAGAGCAATAACAAAGGCACCAGCAAGCTGAGATATGTATTTGGATAAAAATGCTGATCTACATTTAGATAAACATTTCTAATTTATTTTTATTTTTAAGTCCTCTTGTTTGTAATTGCAATTAGAGAGTGATGGATAATGTTTTAAGTGTTTATGGTTTTTTGGAAATATATACAGAAGTTTAAAGTTGTATGCAAATTGAATTAGAGAACATGGAATCTCACTTCCTTGTTCATGTGTGTTATTGAGAAACATCTTAACTTCAAATTGGATATATGATATATTATTGGTAAGTCTTAGGCTGAGCCCCATGAAATGGTGTTTTTCTTGGTTAAAATGATTAAATATTAATAATTTTATGTGGTTCATTCTAATATATTTATACTCTTTGTCTTTTTCTCTAGAGTCTAGAAAATTAATCTATGAAGCTATTACTCTGTAGTAAATATGTTAATAAACTGAGGAATCTGCTTCAACAGGAACTGCCCTCCTTGATCTATCATTTTTGCACGTTCTGATTTTGTTTTCCTGGGTTTCCTTTAAAAGAGGCAAAATTAATTTTAAAAAATCTGAAGTAACTGTAATGTACTAGAATATGGGAACTTTCAAGAAAGAATGAAATTGAAGGTGGAAGGCATCCTATTCCATGCAGTGACTCTTAAACTCCCAGCAATGATTTTGAAGGAAATCCTTTGTCTAAGATCAGCTAGTTGCGGCAATGGAAAAAAAAATGGGAAAGGGATCAACATGCTCTATATTCTTTCTTGGTTTTATTTCAGCTTCGTTTTTCCTATTTCATTTGAGGAGGTTGCTTTGTTTGGCTCAGAATGAGCTCAGGGTGGGTTTTTTTGTGCTTGTTTTCTTCATCTTAGAAAGCACTTCCTTTAAAGTTCTAGGTGAAACACTCCCAGCGGGGCGGATACCATGCCATGAGTCATCGAATATGCTATCTTTGGGAAGCCATCCATAGTTTATTTAGTCCTAAAAATGGTTCAGATTGATAACATCATTCTGACCATGGATTTTAGGTTGTGTTTTGAAATTTAAATTAGTATCAGAAGAAACCATTTGAGAGTCATGATCTAGCATCTTCCTTCAAAACAAAAACAACCCACAAATCAAAACCCCCAAACCAAAACAATCCCCCTGATTTTTATAATTAGGATACAACATTTTTATGTAACTAGTTGACTTTTAAAGGAAGAAAACATTGCCACCGTGAACTGATTGCTGGGCTCTGATGTACTTTTATGTATTGTTGTATACATATTACACATACCTCTAGGCCCTGCTCTTTTTTTTTTTTAGCAAAAGTGGGATCTTGACAGTCACACGTGTTCATTTATGTAACGCTTGCCCTGCTGCTGGAACAGAACCATACACTGGTGAAACTTGCCGACCATGACTACTTTGCTTCTTTGTGGTCAGACTTCCTGGGATGGAATCCCTCATCAAATAGCAGGTGCTAAATTGAAACCTAGTGTTTGACTGAATAATAACCTTTTCTAGACATTTTTGGGGTATTTGTACTGAGATGCAGCAAGGGTGTATTATTTCATCTCGTTCTTAGAATCACCCATGACTCCTCCTTTCTTTCTCACACCCACACGTGGTGTGTTGGTAAATCCTGTCTGCTCTACCTTCAGAACGCACCGACCTTCTTCTCCCTGCTGCTGGCGCCGTCGCCCTGGCCTGAGCCACGTTCTCCTTTGCCTGGATTACTGGGCTCTTTCTTCCTGGCTTGTCCCCCCCACCCGACATAGTCTCTTCTCCACTCAGCAGCCAGAGTGACCTGTTGAGCCTAAGTCAGTCTCTGCCCCTCCCTGCCCAGAATCCTCCAGAGGGTCCTCATCTCACACTGAGTACAAGCCAGGGTCTTAGCGGTGGCCTTCCAGGCCTGCACCATCTGATCCCTGCTTACCTCCATCACCTCATCTCTCCCAGCTCTCTCTGCTCAGCCACACTGGCCTCCTTGCTGTTCCATGAACACATAGGCATGTTCTCACCCCAGGGTCTTGGCCTGGGCCGCTTCCTGTCTCAGAAATGCTCCTTCTTCCCCGCTCATCTACCTGGCTAGTCCCTAACCTCCTTCAAGTCTTTGCTTAATTATAGACCTTCCTTTTTTAAAAAAAATTGAAGAATAGTTGATTTACAATGTTGTGTTATATTTTCTGCTACACAGCAAAGTGACTCGGTTATGCGTATATATACATTCTTTTTTATATTCTTTCCCTTTATGGTTTATCCCAGGACATTGAATATAGTTCCCTGTGCTATACAGTAGGACCTTGTGCTTTATCCATTCTATATGTAATGGCTTGCATCTGCTAACCCCAAACTCCCAATCCATTCCTTTCCCTCCCTCCCTCACCCTTGACAACTACAGGTCTGTTCTCTATGACTGTGAGTCTGTTTCTGCTCCGTAGATAAGTTCACTTGTGCCATATTTTATCTTCCACATATAAGTGATATCATATGATAAACTTCCCTTTCTTCCTAGCCCCTACCTTGTCCTCCGCTTTTTTCTCCCCATAGCACTTCCCACCTTCCAACTTATTATATAATTTAACTTTTTATTGGGTATAGTGTTTCTCTCTCTCTCCCCTCACTAGAATGTCTGTGTCCTGATGGTGGGGTTTTGTTTGTTTATTGATGTGTCCCAGGCACCTAGAATAGTGCCTGATGCAGAGTAGGGGCTCAGTAAATATCTGTCAGATAAATGAATGCTCACACAGGGGTGATGGATGGACCCTTTTTGTCCTGTGACCACAGGTGCCTCTTTTTAAAAAGTCAAATTTAACAAATTCTAGAGCCATTTATATTGCATTGGTTTCAGACTTCACATTTTACATATCTACTATTGAGATGAGTCCAAAGAAAGTTTTTTAAAAAATAATAATTGGTGTAACCCATTCTTGTTGTTCTGTTCTGATAATGGCAGATTAGCTTCTGCCAACACAATCTAGAAACTTACATCTGATTTTTAGAGGTTTTTGATTGGGGTGAGGCTCTTTTCAGGAAAGAGCCACTCTTAAATGGAAAATAATTTTGTGCTTTTGATTCCAAATCTCTGAAACCAACTGGTAAACTAAATAATAACTTTGGGCATTGTAATTTTATGTTGGCTTTGAATATTCCTTGAGGTCATGGCATCCATTGAAATCCTTTTTTTTGCCTTCCTGTCTGGTCATTTTTGTTTCTTCTGGGTGTGGGAAAACTCAGGCGCTTCAACAGCTGCCTCTCCTGCTTCCCATGGGATGATCCAGGCCCCTTGCACAGACCTGGCTCTCTCTTCTCTCTGCCAGGTTCTTTCTACACCCAGCTAGGACTATTTACTGATCTTATACTTCTCTTCCCAACCTGCTTATCTAGATCAGTTCCTTTCCTTCTGGCCTTGCTGCCTGCTGGGAAGGTACAGGGAAACCCAGGGCATAAAACCATTACGGCTGCCCTGGGCTTTGGGTGTCAGCCTCCTGCCTATCCTTTTCTGTTGAACCAGAGCCCATTGCCTCTGGCACTCAGCCCTCAGTGCTCTGGTTTCTGCCACCCTTTACCTGCTTCCTGCCACTTCCTTACAGGTGACCTCTGTTCCAGCCAAATGGGGAGACACCATCTCCAAACACAGCCTTGTCCTCCCCATGCTGGCTCTCCAAGAGACACCAAGCTCACCTCCTGCTCCAGACCTTTCCTGACCCCCGATCTGCTGAGGACCCCAGTTACACCTGTGTTCCTCTTTTAACCCTGAGTGTGCCTTCGGTTTTCACCGTGTGCTTCAGTTCATTTCAACAACACAACTATCTTAACTTCCATGCCAGGCCGTAAACCCTCTGAGGGTGAGGCCTGGAAGTTCTTTATTGTTCTATCTGATTCCACGTGCCATATGTAGCTGTGTAGGGGCTCCATAAGTATTTCATAGAACCATGGAATGTTACTGCTTGGAGGGTCTCTGGAAATAAAAAATTGTTTAGTTTGGAGTTTCTAGAACTGTCCTGATTTTTAAATATTGTATCCCCTTGTATCTTCCATAAATATAGTTTTATTTTCCCAACAACACACACTGATCTTTAGTTCGGAAAACTACAGTCACCAGAGGCAAACATCAGCCAGTAGTTCACCCTGTCACATGTATTGTGATTAAAGAAGCTTCAAGGGTGGGTGACTAGGCTCCCTTCACTATCCTCCCTGCATTTTTCATGATAGTTTTATGAAGTCCATAAAAGGGAATTATTCCCATAGCTCTCTCTGTTCTGAAACAAAATGGGTTATGAATATGGCCTCAGTAATAAATCAAAGTACATACTTTTTCACAGTCCTTCAAACTAGAAGCTTTCTTCTACCCACAGCTCAGGTGCATCTACAAGGTAATAATCATACATTCATTCATTCATTTCAGCAAATATTTATTGAGTTCCTGCTATGTGCCAGGTACATAATATGAATAAATCAGGCAAAAGTCAGTACTTTCATGGAGCTTACATTCCAGGATGTGGAGGAAGACAAAAAAACAAATCAGATAAGAGGTGTACCAGATGATGGTTAAGGGCTGGGGAGAAAAGGGGAATGGAGAATGCTGTGGCAGGAGTGAGGGGAATTGCAATTTAGGGTGATTGATAGGGACCTTCAAGATGGTGGAGGAGTGAGATGTGGAGATCACCTTCTTCCCTACAAATACATCAGAAATACATCTACATGTGGAACAACTCCTACTGAACACTGGCAGAAGACCTCCGAATTCCCAAAAGGCAAGAAACTCCCCATGTACCTGGGTAGGGCAAAAGAAAAAAGGAAAAACAGGCAAAAGAATAGGGACAGGACCTGCACCTCTGGGAGGGAGCTGTGAAGGAGGAAAGGTTTCCACAAACTAAGAAGCCCCTTCACTGGCAGAGACTGTGGGTGGTGGTGGGGAAGCTTTGGAGCCACGGAGGAGAGCGCAGCAACAGGGGTGTGGAGGGCAAAGCGGAGAGATTCCCACACAGAGGATCAGTGCTGACCAGCACTCACCAGCCCGAGAGGCTTGTCTGCTCACCCGCTGGGGTGGGTGGGGGCTGGGAGCTGAGGTTTGAGCTTCGGAGGTCGGATCCCAGGGAGAGGACTGGGGTTGGCTGCGTGAACACTGCCTGAGGGTGGCTAGTGCGCCACAGCCGGCCGGAAGGGAGTCCAGGAATAAGTCTGGACCTGCCTAAGAGTCAAGAGACCGTTGTTTCCTGGTGCGCGAGGAGAGGGGATTCAGAGCACTGCCAAAAGGAGCTCCAGAGACAGGCGCGGGCCGTGGCTATCAGCGCGAACAACAGAGACGGGCATGAGATGCTAAGGCTGCTGATGCAGCCACCAGAAAGCTTGTGTGCGAGCACAGGTCATTATCCACACCTCCCCTCCAGAGAGCCTGGGCAGCCCGCCACTGCCAGGGCCCCGTGATCCAGGGACAACTTCCCCGGGAGAACGCACGGCGCACCTCAGGCTTGTGCAACGTCACAGTGACCTCTGCAGCTGCAGGCTCACCCCACATTCCGTACCCCTCCCTCCCCCCGGCCTGAGTGAGCCAGAGCCCCCAAATCACCTGCTCCTTTAGCCCCTGTATGAGCGAAGAACAGACACTTTCAGGTGACTTACACACAGAGACGGGGCCAAATCCAAAGCTGAGCCCTGGGAGCTGTGCGAACAAAGAAGAGAAAGGCAAATCTCTCCCAGCAGCCTCAGGAGCAGCGGATTAAATCCCCACAATGAACTTGACGTACCCTGCATCTGTGGAATACATGAATAGACAACGAATCATCCAAAAGTTGAGGCAGTGACTTTGGGAGCAACTATATATATTTTTTTTTTTTCTTTTTTTTTTTTTTTTTTTTTTTTTTCTTTTTTTTTTTTTTTTTTTCCTTTTTCTCTTTTTGGTCTTGGTGCTCCAGCTGGGTGTCAGGCCTCTGCCTCTGAGGTGGGAGAGCCGAGTTCAGGACACTGGTCCACCAGAGACCTCCCAGCTCCACATAATATCAAACGGTGAGAGCTTTCCCAGAGATCTCCATCTTGACATTAAGGCCCAGCTTCACTCAACAACCAGCAAGCTACAGTGCTGGACACCCTGTGCCAAACAACTAGCAAGACAGGAACACAAACGCACCCATTAGCAGAGAGGCTGCCTAAAATCATAAAAAAGTCACAGAGACCCTCAAACACACCACCAGACACTGTCCTGCCCACCAGAAAGACAAGATCCAACCTCATCCTCCAGAACACAGGCACCAGTCCCCTCCACCAGGAAGCCTACACAACCCACTGAACCAACCTTAGCCACTGGGGGAAGGCACCAAAAACAACGGGAACTACGAACCTGCAGCCTGCGAAAAGGAGACCCCAAACACAGTAAGTTAAGCAAAATGAGAAGACAGAGAAATACACAGCCGATGAAGGAGCAAGGTGAAAACCCACCAAACCAAATAAATGAAGAGGAAATAGGCAGTCTACGTGAAAAACAATTCAGAGTAATGATAGTAAAGATGAGGCAAAATCTTGGAAATAGAATGGAGAAAATACAAGAAACGTTTAACAAGGTCCTAAAAGAACTAAAGAGCAAACAATGATGAACAACACAAAAAATGAAATAAAAAATTCTCTAGAAGGAATCAATAGCAGCATAACGGAGGCAGAAGAATGAATAAGTGACCTGGAAGATAAAATAGTGGAAATAACTATTGCAGAGCAGAATAAAGAAAAAAGAATGAGAAGAATTGAGGACGGTCTCAGAGGCCTCTGGGACAACATTAAATGCACCAGCATTTGAATTATAGGGGTCCCAGAAGAAGAAGAGAAAAACAAAGGGACTGAGAAAATATTTTAAAAGATTATGGTTGAAAACTTCCCTAATATGGGAAAGGAAATAGTCAAGTCCAGGAAGCGCAGAGTCCCATACAGGATAAATCCAAGGAGAAACACACCAAGAAATATATTAATCAAAGTATCAAAAATTAAATACAAACAAAAAATATTAAAAGCAGCAAGAGAAAAACAACAAATAACATATAAGGGAATTCCCCATAAAGTTAACAGCAGATGTTTCAGCAGAAACTGTGCAAGTCAGGAGGGAGTGGCAGGGCATATTTAAAGTGAGCCAAGGGAAAAACCTACAACCAAGATTACTCTACCCAGCAAGGATCTCGTTGAGATCGACAGAGAAATTAAAACCTTTACAGATAAGCAAAAGCTCAGAGAATTCAGCACCAGCAACCCAGCTGTACAACAAATGCTAAAGGAACTTCTCTAGGCAGGAAACACAAGAAAAGGACAAGATCTACAATAACAAACCCAAAACAATTAAGAAAATGGGAATAGGGACATACATATAGATAATTACCTTAAATGTAAATGGATTAAACGCTCCCACCAAAAGACACAGACTGGCTGAATAGATACAAAAACAAGACCTGTATATATGCTGTCTACAAGAGACCCACTTCAGACCTAGGAACACATACAGACTGAAAGTGAGGGGATGGAAAAAGATATTCCACGCTAATGGAAATCAAAAGAAAGCTGGAGTAGCAATTCTCATATCAGACAAAATAGACTTTAAAATAAAGACCATCACAAGAGACAAAAAGGGCACTACATAATGATCAAGGGATCAATCCAAGAAGAAGATACAACAATTGTAAATATCTATGCACCCAACATAGGAGCACCTCAATACATAAGGCAAACGCTAACAGTCATAAAAGGGGAAATCGACAGTAACACATTCATAGTAGGGGACTTGAACACCCCACTTTCACCAATGGACAGATCATCCAAAATGAAAATAAAAAAGGAAACACAAGCTTTAAATGATACATTAAACATGATAGACTTAATTGATATTTATAGAACATTCCATCCAAAAACAACAGAATACACTTTCTTCTCAAGTGCTCATGGAACATTCTCCAGGATAGATCATATCTTATGTCACAAACCAAGCCTTGGTAAATTTAAGAAAATTGAAATCGTATCAAGTATCTTTTCCGACCACAACGCATGAGACTAGATGTCAATTACAGGAAAAAAAAAATCTGTAAAAAGTAGAAATAAATGGAAGCTAAATGATACACTACTTAATAACCAAGAGATCACTAAAAGAAATCAAAAAATACCTAGAAACAAGTGACAATGAAAACACGACAACCCAAAACCTATGGGATGCAGCAAAAGCAGTTCTAAGAAGGAGGTTTATAGCAATACAATCCTACCTCAAGAAACAAGAAACTTCTCAAATAAACAACGTAACCTTACACCTAAAACAATTAGAGAAACAAAGACAAAAAAGCCCAAAAGGTAGCAGAAGGAAAGAAATCATAAAGATCAGATCAGAAATAAATGAAAGAGAAATGAATGAAACAATAGCAAAGATCAATAAAACTAAAAGCTGGTCTTTGAGAAGATAAACAAAGTTGATCAACCATTAGCCAGAGTCATCAAGGAAAAAAGGGAGAACAGTCAATAGAATTGGAAATTAAAAAGGAGAAGTAACAACTGAAACTGCAGAAATACAAAGGATCATCAGAGATTACTGCAAGCAACTATATGCCAATAAAATGGACAACATGGAAGAAATGGACAAATTCTTAGAAAAGCACAACCTTCTGAGACTGAACCAGGAAGAAATAGAAAATATAAACAGACCAGTCACAAACACTGAAATTGAGACTGTGATGAAAAATCCTGCAACAAACAAAAGCCCAGGAATAGATGGCTTCACAGGCAAATTCTATCAAACATTTAGAAGAGCTAACACCGATTCTTCTCAAGCTCTTCCAAAGTATAGCAGATGGAGGAACACTCCCAAACTCATTCAATGAGACCACCATCCCCCTGATACCAAAACCAGACCAAGATGTCACAGAGAAAGAAAACTACAGGCCAATATCACTGATGAACATAGATGCAAAAATCCTCAACTAAATACTAGCAAACAGAATCCAAAAGCACATTAAAAGGATCATATACCATGATCAAGTGGGGTTTATCCCAGGAATGCAAGGATTCTTAAGTATATTCAAATCAATCAATGTGATACACCATATTAACAAACTGAAGGATAAACACTATATGATCATCCCCATAGATGCAGAAAAAGCTTTCAACAAAATTCAACACCCATTTATGATAAAAAAAACTCTCCAGAGAGTAGGCATAGAGGGAACTTACATCAACATAATAAAGCCCATGTATGACAAACCCACAGCCAACATCGTTCTCAATGGTGAAAAGTTGAAACCATTTCCGCTAAGATCAGGAACAAGACAAGGTTGCCCACTCTCACCAGTATAATTCAACATAGTTTTGGAAGCTTTAGCCACAGCAATCAGAGAAGAAAAAGAAATAAAAGGAATCCAAATCGGAAAAGAAGAAATAAAGCTGTCACTGTTTGCAGATGACATGATATTATACATAGAGAATCCTAAAGGCTCTACCAGAAAACTACTAGAGCTAATCAATGAACTTGGTAATGTAGCAGGATACGAAATTAATGCGCAGAAATCTCTTGCATTCCTATACAGTAATGATGAAAAATCTGAAAGAGAAATTAAGGAAACACTCCCATTTACCACTGCAACACAAAAAATAAAAACCTAGGAATAAACCTACCTAGGGAGACAAAAGACCTGTATGCAGAAAAGTATAAGACACTGATGAAAGAAATTAAAGATGATACAAACAGATGGAGATAAATACAATGTTCTTGGGTTGGAAGAAGCAACATTTTAAAAATGACTCTACTATCCAAAGCAATCTACAGATTCAGTTCAATGCCTATCAAACTACCAATGGCATTTTTCACAGAACTAGAACAAAAAATTTCACAATTTGTATGAAAACACAACAGACCCCAAATAGCCAAAGCAATCTTGAGAAAGAAAAATGGAGCTGGAGGAGTCCGGCTCCCGGGCTTCAGACTCTACTACAAAGCTACAGTAATCAAGACAGTATGGTACTGGCACAGAAACAGAAATATAGGTCAATGGAATAGGATAGAAAGCCCAACGATAAACCCACACACATATGGTCACCTTATTTTTGATAAAGGAGGCAAGAATATACAATGGAGAAAAGACAGCCTCTTCAATAAGTGGTGCTGGGAAAACTGGATAGCTACATGTAAAAGAATTAAATTAGAACACTCCCTAACACCATACACAAAAATAAACTCATAATGGATTAAAGACCTAAATGTAAGGCCAGACACTATAAGACTCTTAGAGGAAAAACTAGGCAGAACACTCTATGACATAAATCACAGCAAGATCCTTTTTGACCCACCTCCTAGAGGAATGGAAATAAAACCAAAAATAAACAAATGGAACCTAATGAAACTTAAAAGCTTTTGCACAGCAAAGGAAACCATAAACAATATGAAAAGACAACCCTCAGAATGGCAGAAAATATTTGCAAATGAAGCAACTGACAAAGGATTGGTCTCCAAAATTTACAAGGAGCTCATGCAGCTCAATATCAAAAAAACAATGCAATCCAAAGATGGGCAGAAGACCTAAATAGACATTTCTCCAAAGAAGATATACAGATTGCCAACAGACACATGAAAGGATGGTCAACATCACTAATCATTAGAGAAATGCAAATCAAAACTACAATGAGGTGTCACCTCACACCAATCAGAATGGCCATCATCAAAAAAATCTAGAAACAGTAAATGCTGGAGAGGGTGTGGAGAAAACGGTACCCTCTTGCAGTGTTGGTGGGAATGTAAATTGACACAGCTGCTATGGAGAACAGTATGGAGGTTGCTTAAAATCTAAAAATAGAACTTCTATAAGATGCAGGAACCCCACTACTGGGCATATACCCTGAGCAAACCATAATTCCAGAAGATTCATGAACCACAATGTTCATTGCAGCTCTGTTTACAGTAGCCAGGACCTGGAAGCAACCTAAGTGTCCATCAACAGATGAATGGATAAAGAAGATGTGGCACATATACACAATGGAATATTAGTCATAAAAAAGAAATGAAATTGAGTTATTTGTAGTGAGGTGGAGGGACCTAGAGTCTGTCGTACAAAGTGAAGTCAGAAAGAGAAAAACAAATACCGTATGCTAACACATATATATGGAATCTAAAAAAAACATGGTTGTGAAGAACCTAGGGGCATGACAGGTATAAAGACGCAGGTGTAGACAATGGACTTGAGGACACAGGGAGGGGGAAGGGTAAGCTGGGACGAAGTGAGAGACTGGCATGGGCTTATATATACTACCAAATGTAAAACAGGTAGCTGGTGGGAAGCAGCTACATAGCACAGGGAGATCAGCTCGGTGCTCTGTGACCACCTAGAGAGGAGGGACAGGGAGGGTGGGAGGGAGACGGCAAGAGGGAGGAGATATGTGGATATATGTATATGTATGGCTGATTCACTTTGTTATAAAGCAGAAACTAACACACCTTTGTAAAGCAATTATACTCCAATAAAGATGTTAAAAGGTAAAAAACGGAAAAAACAATAAATAAATAAAGTAAAATAGGGTGATTAGCAGAGGCCCAAAGGCGGCGAAATAATGAGCCCTATGGGAAGAACATTCTAGGCAGGAAGAACAATGGCTCTGTGTGGCAGTGGCTCCTTGTGTGTGAGAAATCACAAGAATGCCATTCCGCAGTACAGGGTGTGGGGAAGAGGACCAGATGAGCTCAGAGGTCAAGGTCGAGGGCTTCCGAGTCCTTCAGTCTTTTAAGCAGGGTTTCTCCCTCCGGCACTACTTACATTTTGGGCAGGATCCGTCTTTGCCTTGGTGCGCTGCCCTGTGCATTGTAGGATATTTAACAGCATCCCTGAACTCTACCCACTAGGTGCCAGTAGCATCCCCACCACCCCCGCCTCCCAAGTTGTGACAACTAAAAATGTCTCCAGATGTTGCCAGGTGTCCACAGAGTTGCAGAGTCATACCAGGTTGAGAGCCACTGCTTTAGAACCAAATGTTATTCCGAGTGGGTCTTTGCTTTATAAGACTCCTCTGGTGCTGTGTTGAGAATAAGTTGAAAGGGGACAGAGGCAGGAGCAGGGGAGCCGGGGTCAGCAGGGAATTGGTAGAAGTCCAGGTGGGAGTGGAGAGCACCTGGAACCAGACTGGGGTGGGCTGAGGGAGGCAAGGAGTGATCAGACTTGGGATGTTTTGAATAATGAGCCATTAGGATTTGTGACAGACTAGGTATTGGGTGTAAAAGAGAAATCAAAAATAGCCACAAGGACATGGGCCTGAGTACGGAGGTTGCAGGTGAGACGCAGGTTTCTGGGAGACAGCAAGACTTTGGTTTGAACATGTATTTGAGAACATTGACCATTCTCTGACTTCTCCCTGACAACACCCCTGGGAGGTGGGTATTCTCTCCTTGTAGCATAAAAGCCCACGGAGGTTAGTGAATGCCCATAGTTACACAAGCCATACAGAACAGAAGCAGTATTTCAATCCAGAAAGTTGGTCTGACCACTAACCACCCCCGCTCCTGGATACACCTCAAAGTGATTTTGGATGGTTCCCAAAGTCCCCAAGATGAGGTCAGGTACAGTATCGTACACCCTCCAGAGGTTAATTCAGCAGAGTAATTGTTCATGAAATCAAATTCTGCTAAATGCTAACATTTCAAAAAGAGACAGTCATTTCATTTGCATTTTATTAGCAGAATTGAAAAGAAGCAGAAACTTTAGAAAGGATTCTGTATAGTAAAACAAATCGCCTGGCATATCAGGAAGTGGGGTTTGTAGTTAATTGGATTTTAAACCGTGGAAGTCACCATTTCTCCTACCTAGCCTTACCAGTTAGTTGCCTGGCTGCTCAAAGGCTCTGTGTTCAATTGCGTTGGGAAGCATATTCCGGGTCCTTTTCTTGGGGATCTACATACCCATCAGCAGACTGCTTCTCCTCCCCCGAAAATGTGCTAAACATCTCACAGGCATAGGCAGCGTTAAATCATTTTTCCCATCTTGGACTTATTTCTAAGGGTCTGCTGTAGTCACAGCTGTTTCTTGCTATCACCTTGGTCTGTACGTTCCCCCAAATATACATGTCCCTGAAGCTCGGGTATGATGCCAGTGGGCCATTTTCTTCCCCTTTCATTTTTCTGCCAAGCACTTCTGACCTTTCAGCTTTGCTCCCAGCAAATCCCCGAGCCATGGACCCGAATGGATTTTCCTGAAATAGATCCTGAGACCTTTTGCATCCTCTGGCATTTAAAGCAGGTTCTCTGTCTCTTTCAGTTATGTAATTGTGTGTTTAAACTGTGGGACTCAACAGAGTCATGGCAACCCCAGAGTTGTCAGCAGCTGGAACTACTGAGCTGGCCACGGGGAGCTGTGCACCAAGATTGATTTCTGAGGGTGTTCGGGAAGCCTGGAGGTGATGTGAGCTGGGCTTCTCTGCAAAGCTGTCCACAGGCCTCTTTGCTGTTACAAGCTGTGTAGTCCTGTGGTAGCTTAACCTAAAATAAAACAGAACACTGCTGTTTCTCTTTTCTGCGAGAATAATCAGTGCCCAGGGAGCTGTCTTAGGGGGTCCCTGGCACTTTCTTCTTGTTGAGTTCTTGGCAAGGCCAGCTCACGGCCATGTGACCTGTGCAGTTACGCAGAGACCTGGACATTTGTTTTAATGTTCTGCTGTCACTGTCTTGAAAACCTAAACAACAAGGGGACCCATGCCTTCCTTTGGCTGTGAGCCCTGCAAATGATATAGGCTGGTTCTGATCCTAAGAGCTGGCCCCAGTTCTTGACTTCAGAGCTTCCAGGGGAAGCCACAGAGGAGCAAGGGAAGCATTTGAGGGTGACTTTTAAGGGTACTGCCACGCTTGTTCTTTAAATGCCACAGTTTAAGATTCAAGAGTTGGGACATCTGATAGAGAACAGACTTGTGGTTGCCAAGGGGGAGGAGGGGTAGGGGAGGGAAGGATTGGGGGTTTGGGATTAGCAGAGGCAAACTATTATATGTAGGATGGATGAACTATTATATGTGTATAGCACAGGGAACTAAATTCAATATACTGTGACGAACCGTAATGGAAAATAATACAAAAAAGGATATATACATAATATACATACATACACACACACATATATGTATATGTATAACTGAGTCACTTTGCTGTACAGAAGAAATTAATACAATATTGTAAATCAACTATACTTCAATAAAATTAAAAAAAAAAAGAGTTGGGGTGTTTATCCCCAACTTGACTTGAAGGAAGGAATGTATTTCCAGATAGAAGTCCGTTCTGGGATGTCAACAGTAGCTGTCCTAAGTAGCACTGTTGCTCAAAAGGAAGCTCTGTGCACCCCAGGCCCTTCTCAGCTAGAAAGCTGAAACAAGGGCTAATCATCTGTATGTAAAACAAATTTCCAGATGAGACACAACATGCTTCCTGATCAGTAGCATTGCCAAGGTGAAGGTTAACTGTGGCAGTTCATTCATTTATTCATTCAACAAATATTCATTAGTTACCTACAATGTACTGGTCACTGTGCTAGGAGGACGGGACGTGTGGTCCCTTAAGCTGCGTTCCCTCCAAAGCAGATCCTGTGACAAAAGATTTGAATGGGAGTGGTTTATCCGGGAGGTGATCCCACGAAATACCAGCAGGAGAGGAGAGAAGTGAGACAAAGAAATGAAGGGAGGCAGTAAAGGGTGCATTATCTAGGAGGTGCCCCTGCAGGCATCGTGGGTGCAGTCCCCGTGGGGACCTTTGGAGGGAGTGTAGAACAGGCCTCAGAAGTGTCCCATGGAAGGATGTAGAGCTGGGCTATTTATCCACTAACTCCCACCTGCCTTTGGTTGAGGGCTACCCCTCCTGCAAGGATGAACAGCCTTTGGGCCAGAGAAAGCTTTTAGGCAAAGAATCCCAAGCACTTGCAGTAGAAAGCTGTGGTAAAGTATGAGATGAGCAAGTGCCGAGGGCAAGGGGATGAAGAGTGACAGAATTGGGGCTGCCATTGCAGATAGATTAGTAGAGAAGACCTCTCTGAAGAGGTGACATTTGAGCAGAGACCTGAACGAAGTAAGAGATCATTTAAATATCCAAGATGAAGGGAACAGCAGGGCAAAGGCCCTGGACAGGAGCCTGCGTGGGGTTTTGTGAAGAATAAGGAGTCTGGATGGGATGGAGCGGAACCATCAACGAGAGGAGAGGTAGGACAGGAGGTCCACAGAGTACCCAGGGGCTGGGGTAGGGGCTGGGGAGTGGATGCAGAGCATATCAGGAATCTACTGGAGAGTTCTGAGCAGAGGAGTGACACGATCAGATTTTTGTTTTATAAAGGAAAGCCCTGCCTTCTGGGTAGAGGACAGACTGGGGGTGAAGGTAGGAGTGCAGAGTGGAAGGGAGATGATGCTGTCAAACCAGAGTTCAGAGGTCAGGAGGTCTAGGGTTTCTTGATAGGAGGACCAGCTGAACATGCTCCATCAGGACCACAGTGTATGTTTCCAGCCCAAGCAGCTCATCCAGAGTTGGTTCTACATTCCAGCCTGTGTCCACAGCTCTTGATTTTTCTTGGCTCTGAGGCGCCTGCTTCTTAGCTCCTGTTCATGACGGGGTCTTTGCCTCCTCTCCTTCCTTCGCAGGACCATTTGGCCTTAGCTCTTCCCATCGCTTCAGTCTGGCACCTCAGGCTGCTGTGCCCTTCCCCTCGCCCTGGTCCGGCGCACAGTGACTGTGTGATCTGCAGTCATGGGCACACCCGACGGGCATTCACGGTTTCACTGTAACATGTGCATTTGAGCTGCTTTGCTGACTTTCATCCTTCGGTGTACTGTGGCTGAGTTTTTTATGGATGTCTTACTTGTAGCAAAAGGATTCATGCAACCAAATTCCTAATTCTCTTCTCAGGGGAAGTTTGCTCAGTTGGCTGCCCGCATCATGGACTATGGCAGCTGCGAGTTATGATAATCTGATGTGTCTGATGTTGGAGCATCATTAGACAAAGGCACTGCTGATGGCTTTCGTGCTCTGCCAGCCTCACCCTCTCTCAAGCGCTTGGGCTGAGAAGGAGGGTACCCAAATCCACAGATGCTCAAGTCCCTTATGTAGAATGGCATAATGTTTGCATGTAACCTATGCACACTCTCCTGTATACTTTAAATCATCTCTAGATTACTTATAATAATGCAATGTAAATGCTACGTGTATGGTTGCCAATGCATGACAAATCCAAGTTTTGCTCTTTGGAACTTTCTGGAATTAAAAAAATATATATTTTTGGGGCTTCCCTGGTGGTGCAGTGGTTGAGAGTCCGCTTGCCGATGCAGGGGACATGGGTTCGTGCCCCGATCCGGGAAGATCCCACATGCCACGGAGCGGCTGGGCCTGTGAGCCATGGCCACTGGGTCTGCGCATCCGGAGCCTCTGCTCCGCTGCGGGAGAGGCCACAGCAGTGAGAGGTCCGCGTACCAAAAA
>RJWK010039955.1:0-20164 GCA_004363435.1 Platanista minor | reverse complement strand
AAACCTTCTCTCAGACCAGAAGCCTTAGAGTCATCTTTGACTTCTCTATTTTTACCCCACATCCAATCTGTCAACAAATCCTGCTCCCATCCTTGTCTAAACCACCATAGTCTGCCTTCTTGATTACTGCAGTAGCCTCCTAGGTTGTCTTCCTTTTTCTACCTTTGTTGCCCTATAGTCTGGGCTAGGCAACTAGGCCAGATTTCATCAGTCTCTGTCTCAGTATCAGCCAAAGGCCTTCCACTGACCTGCAAAGCCCTATGCAATCTAACCCCCTCTGATCTCATTTCATACTACTCGCACCTCACTCCCCAGCCACTCTGGCCTTTGTGCAAGTGGGTCCTACGACATACCCGGTGTGTTCCACCCCAGGGCCTTTGCATTTACTTATCTCTTTACCTATAATACACTCTGCCAGATGTCTTCACGACTCACCTGAGCATCTGCTTCAGGTCTTGAATCAAATATCACTTTTACAGGGACTTTCCTGGTGGTCCAGTGGTTAAGAATCTGCCTTCCAATGAAGGGGACACAGGTCTGATCCCTGGTCAGGGAACTAAGATCCCACATGCCATGGGGCAACTAAGCCCGTGCTCCGCAACTACTGAACACACGGGCCACAGCTAGAGAGCCTGTGAACCACAACTAGAGAGAGAAGCCTGCGCACCACAATGGGCGCAACTAAGACCCGATGCAGCCCAAAATAAATAAATAAATATTACAAAATATACAGATACATATATATATATATATATATATATATATATATATATATATATATATCTCAATTTTACAGGCCCTCTCCGCTTATCCTTTTAAAAAGTGCAGTCTTCCCTCAAATTTTTTCCATCTCCATCCCTGCTTTATGTTTCTCCATAGCAACTATCACCACCTAACATACTGAATATTTTACTTATCTTGTTTACTGTCTGTCTCCTCTCACCAGAATTTAAGCTACATGATGGCAGAAGTTTTTGTCTGTTCTGTATGCTGCTATATCCCCAGTACCTAGAACAGAATCTGGCAGAGGATAGCACCTAATAAATATTTGTTGAAGGTATAAATGAATGTCTGTCTTCCACACTAAGCTATAATCTATGAGAGCTGATTATCACTGTATCCAAGGTACTAGGCATAGAGCAACGATTAATAGATATTTGTTGAGTAAGTGAACTGATTAATTAAAAGGACAGTTCATGAGGGGAACTGGTGTGAGGGCAATGGTATAGAGGTGAGAAAGAACAGAATATTTAGGAGGAAAAAAAGACTGATGGTTATGGAAGGTTTACTTCAGGGCAATAGCAGACAATGCATTTGGAGGGATAACATGATATCAGATTGTAGATTTCATTGCCATATTTTAAGGGTTGTTTTGCACCCCATAGGCTATGAGCAAAGGAGTGGTAACGATGGAAACATTGCTTTGCTCTAGGAACATTGATCTGGTAACCAGTATCCAGGATGAGACTGGCAGTAGGGAGAACAGTTAGAAGGCTAGGACAACAGTCAGTGTGACATGGAAATCCTTTAACTGAGGTGCTTCAAAGCTGTGGGAGCTGAAAAGAAGGGGACAATGAAAGAGCAATTTTGAAAAAAGAAATTAGTAAGATTTTTTGGCCCGAATTTGGGGGAAATAATGGTCCACAGCCCACTGATGTTTGGGTTTTGAGCAGCATTATCTTGGAAAGAGTCGTAACATTAACGTAAATAGAAAAAGCAAGAGGAACAACCAGTCTGGGGGCGAGGTCATAAGCTCAGATTTCAGAGTGTGGTTTTGAGGCAAGGGGAGACTGGCATGTGGATGACACTAAGCTGAGCTAAAGCAGAGTAATGCCAGCTGAAACCATGCCCATAGACTGCATCTCTGAAGTAGAGAGGAGAGAGCAGAAGCAGGAGCTTAAAGACCAAACCATATAGAATATCCACAATGAGGAAATGAAAAAAGGGAGAGGAGCCAGCAAGGGACAGGAAACTTATCAGAGACGTAGGAGGAGATACAGAATAATGCAGAGTCCCAGAATTGAAAAGACATGAAGTTGGTGGAGCTGAACAGAAAGGAGAGGAGAGATTTAAGGCCCAAATTCTCTTCCCAAAACAGAGCCTGATATTTTTCACTTCATTCAGTCATACTGCCTGAAATTCTGCCAGTTATTCCTTTTGTGTTGGTTAAGAATTAAGAGGGTGAAGTATTAATAGTTGTTCTCACTATAAGCTGAATTATAGGGTTTTAATTACATTGCTTTCCACCTAATCCGTAGGGATGAGATAATTTTATGGAGGTAATCATTTTTATTAGAAATGTTTAAAGGAGAGGAAGTGAGAGAGGTAATTTTGGAGACTGCTTGGGGAACACTATGGATATTTTGGAGGGCAGAGGGCACTGGGTAGAGGAATGAGAAAATAGGGTTCTAAGGGGCTGAGAAAAGAATGTAGAAAGGGGATGGAAGGATTCCCATGACAATTTCCAAGTCTTCTTAGAGGGAGGACCCTGATTTACTCCCTTCCTCCCAGAGATAGAATGAAAGCAATTTCTCTCTTTACAAAATTGGGAGGAGACAGGATAGAAAGAATGATGATGATGATGATGACAATGATATAGCACTTACCACATGCCAAGCACTGTTCAGATTAAATATTTAATCCTCTTTTAACAACCCTAAGAGGCAGCGACTATTATCTCCATTTTACAGGTAAGGCAGGTGTGCCCTGTTAGCCTGCCCTTAGGTCTGCAGAGTCTGGGGTTGCAGGGCAGAGCGGACAGGGGTATAAAGCAGCTTCTCTAACTGGAAGCCCTCTACCTCCCACCATGAGACGTCTGCCCTGGGGAGGACAGGCAAACAAACGGGGCCAGAGGTATTTTTAGTCACATGTAGTATGTATGCCTTCGACTGGGGGGAGGGAAAGCAGGATATTACCTGACATCACCATGAAAGGAGGTGAATATCAACTACGGATTTGGTCTGTTTCTACACTTAGACTTTAAAGTGGAAAGGGAGCTGGTGTGTATAAGGAGCAGACACAGTATAGGCACTGAACTTAGAGTCAGAAGACAGGTCTGGACCTCAAAGGTTGACCTTGGGCAGGTTAATCCCTTTCTCTAGGCCACACTTTTCTCAATTACAAAAAGAAGGCATTGTATGAGAGTTAAGTTTCTGAGGTCCCTTCCAGCTCAAAATCTGTACGAATCTAGAACCTGGGGGTTGGGTGTGACAAATTATGATCTCTCTCTCCCACTGCATATGTTCGAGAGAGTGATATTTTGGGTACAAATATGCCAATGTCTGCTGTCTGTATGTGTATATTCCAGCTATATGACTAAAACTTTAGTTGTTTGTGGATAAATAAGGGATGCTTCTTGGTTTTCTCCAGGAGAGACCAAATGGCTCTGTGACATAGTAAACTTCTAAGATCACTGACTTAACATATGATGGGAGGGCAAATGATTCCAGAAAAGGTTTGAGTCTGTCATCATTCTTTAGCATGGTTTTTTAAATTTTTTTCCATTTTTTTTTTTACAACCAAATTTAATTTAGTCTTGACCTCAACCCTGTGAAACAGCACAGGATTTTACAGAAGAGGGAAGATAGAGATTAAGTGACTTGTTCAAGATCACACAGCCTGTTAGAGCCAGAGCCAAAACAAAGATCTAGGGCTTCTGCCTCCTGGCTTGTATGTTCCTCCTAGTTCTGTGCTGGATGTTAAAAGAGACCCTGTGCATGGAAAATGGAGTCAAAAAGGGTCTGCTTCTAGGCCAAGTGGAGGCCCCTGGCCAGAGGATGCCAGCTGACCTGCTTGCTCTATTCCCATCTCTGCAGCTGCTGGCTGCAGTGTCATCTCATTCAGAGCAGAGGCACAGAAGGCTTAAAGATAATGGCTATTTCAAGAGCCATTGAATGATTAGAATTAATTAGAATGTCAGAGGGCAGTGATAAGAAGTAATAACATTCTGGAGCCTCTGGCAAGATGTGAAAGCTGTTTACTAACTCTTCTCAGAGCCTAATTTGTTGTCTTTCTTGGGCTCACTTCTGTAAAGCAGGAATGGGCTCATAGCACCTCCCAGGGTTGTTGTGAGGGTCAAAGGAGACAATGAGGTAAAAGTGCTTCAGAAAAGGTACACAAAAGTGTGCTTGTTCATTCAATTTAACCAACATTTATTGAGTACCTACAATATTCCAGATACTGTGTTAGGAACTGGAGGAAAACTAAGACAAACTAGAAACAAGGAGCCCAGAATCGCCATTACTATCTCTCCTAGTGCCTTCTGTCTCTTTACCCTTCATGTCTCTTCTTGTCTCAGATCATATGAGGAAAAGTGGGCTCTGCAGTCCTGTCCAATTCCCCAGCTAACTGCTTCTGTCACAGGCAATTCTTGCTATGGCCCAAACTCTGTGCCTTCACTGGACCAGCAGAGGGCTCCCTCTGCTATAGCTCATTCAGCAAATCATTAATTCACTTATCATAAGCCAGGCATGGTTCTAGGTGCTGGGGATACAATGGTGAGCAAACATACAAGGTCCCTGCCCTCATGGAGTTCACTGTCTACCGGTGAAGGCAGACCTTAAACAAATCAATGTGAGATAAATATATATTCACAAATCAGGGTGAGGGTGTTAACGAGATGGGGAGAGAGAAGTGGAACTCAATTTAGAAGAACTCTCCGAGGAGGCACGAAGCTGAGAGCCACAAAGGATGAGAAGTCAGCTATGCACGTAGCCTGGGGAGGAGCCCTCCAGGCAGAGGAGTGGGAGGGAACACGGTGTCTTCAAAGACCTGACAGAAAAGCAGTGCAGCAGAGACCAGAGCACGCAAGACAGTGGTACTCCGTAGAGCTGGAGTGAGAGGCAGGGGCCGGACCACACTGGGCCTGTTGACTGAGGTGAGACGTTCCCTGTAAATGCACTGCACTTCCAGTGCCTTCTGTTCTCTTCCCAGTGCTGGTAAAGAAATGACTTGGGCTGTTCTAGTTCTGTCCTTCCATGATGGTGACGAAAGGCTGGAGGTTAGTTAGAGAAATTTGGCATAGTACAAACCATCAAAAAATTGTTAGCTTTATCTCCTTCACTTTAGGTGACTAACCTCTAAACTCATCTAACCCAGAACCTATGAACTCAGTGAGAGATACCAAAGATTTTCATCCCCACCCCTACAATGATCATGGATCTACAGAAATAAACTAATTCAGTGGTCGTTGTGCCTGTTGCCCATGGACTCTTTAGTTTGCTCAGATGGCTCACATCTTTGGGGTGCAGTATTTACAACTTAAAACCTAGAAGGGAAGGTAAATGTACACAGGTAACAGTAATAAAAGGAAGAGATAATAAGTCACAAGACAGGTAACAGAGAGATAGGATTGAAACAAAGTTCTTTCAATTCCACGTTATAGGAGCCACTGAGTGCTCCTTTGTTAGGAAAACCAACATCATGAAGTGGTAAATTATAAGGGATGCAAACCTGTAGATCACAGGAATTGAGTAGAAATAGGTGCTCTTATGCCCTGCAGGTAGCATGTAAATTAGGGAGGTAAATTGGTACTTTTGGTAACTTTCTGGAAAGAAAGTTAGCGATATGGATCAAAAGCCTCAAAAAAATTCGCTTTGACCTAATAATTCCACTTCCAGGAATCTACTTTAAAGAAAAAAAAAAAGATTTATTTGTAGATTTAAAGATAAGAATTTTCATAATAAGGTCATTATACTATCAAATGATTATAAACAATTATCCAATCTGGATTATATAATTACATTCTGGTACATCCTCGTGATGTAATAGTATTTAAAGGAAGTTTCTGAAGAACAGTAATGACTTTTGGAAATGTTCAAGACATCAACTTAAAGGAACATGCCATCTAAATTACAGTATGATAGGATAGATGCTTTTACAGAGGAAGGTGAGAACAATCGAGGGAATGAAGGAAAGTTTCCTAGGAATACTGACATTTGATGTAGGTCTTAAAGCATGTGTAGGAGTTTCCCGGCAGAAGGGAAAAAAAGGACCAAGTGGAGACCCCTAAATTCCGTAAAAGAAGACTGAGAAGGTATATTGGTCTCAATATACCTCTTGAGAAAGGTTTGTAGCAAACATACCTCTCATACAGCCACGGTCTGCAAGCCCCGTTATCTTTCCTTAGGTGAGTCGATGAGCCATGTCCCTGATCGAATGAGTCCCCTCCCACCCGAGAAGCGGGGACGGCCCTGCAGGCTGCTCCCGCTGGTGGGGCTGGAACCGACAAGCCGCAGCCCTTGGCCGCTGGTGCCAGGCAGATCCCTACGCTCAGGCTCCCCGCGAGAGAAATAAGTCCCTCCCAGACCTACCTGCAGCGCCAAAAAGAGACCCCCAAGTGTTGATGGAGCGCGCAGTCGGCCACTGGCCCACTGCCGTGTGAAGTTTCACACCTTGATGGAGGTTGCCTGAGGCCTCCCCAGCTGAAGAGAGCGACTCCGAAGTAGACGCCAGGCCGGGTGGGGGGGTCCACACAGAGCCAGAGGGGACCTGGGGAACCAGAGCGTTCCCTCTGAGCTTGTTGCCTTGGTTCTCCCAAGCCACAGCCGCCCAAGCGCTCCCCTGGCCCTCTGGGGTCCTGCTCCCTGCTACCTCTCTGGTCTGCCCCACAGCTCCTCCTTTATCCCTTGAGTCACCCCTCTGTTCTCCCTGAGGGACAGAGGTGGGAGGGTTTGAGAGGGGAGGTTAGGAGGAAGAAAGTCTCTGGCTGAGGTGCAAGCACTGCCTTCTGGCCTGGCTTTTGGACGCCTGACTTCTCTTAGGCAGCACAGGGTTTGGTCTGACTTGTTTCTCCCTTGGGAATTGGCAATCTCCATGATTCCCCACCCAAGCTGTTCAGGGGCTGGGGCCCTGCTGGTCTTTCAAACCCAGTAATGAGCTTGGACAGGCTCGGGGCTGTTTACTTAAGGTACCAGTAGCTCTGGACAAAATCTATCTTTATGCAGGGTTTAGACCTCCCTTGGCTTCACCTCTGTAGAATGTGGGTTCTCCCCTGACCCAGATCATGGCTCACGTGGACGAAGCAGCCCGCCGGTTGTCCAAAACAGGATCAACCCTCTATGCAGTGCTGGAGCTTAAGAAGGGTGCTTCACCTGAAGATGTCAAAAAGGCCTACAGGTTCAGACGTCAGCCCCTTATTAAATCCTGCAATTCTCCCCCTTGAACCCTTTTCCCTCTACCTTGCTTTCTGACCCATTTTTAAATCCCCAATCCTTCACTTTGGGGCCAGGTGGGGCCATCATCCTCTTCAGTGTGACATGGGAAGGAGTGTAGACTTGCGCTGCTTGCCTCCATCCTTTGTACCACATCTCATGCATTCTTTCTTCACCATCTAGGGACCTATCCCTGTCATTCATCCTAACCCTCCCTCCCCAGCCATTCCCATCCTCTCCCCACCCTCCTTTGGGTATTGCTTGGGTAGGAGACTGGCCTTGAAGTATCATCCAGACAAGAATCCAGGGGACCCTCAAGCAGCAGAAATATTCAAGGAGATCAACACAGCCCACTCCATACTGAGTGACCCTAAGAAGCGGCAAATTTATGACCGGCATGGCTCATTGGGAATATATATATATACGACCACTTTGGCGAAGAAGGCATCACATACTATTTTACGCTGAATAGTTGTTGGTTCAAGGTACATAATTCTTTTTTTTTTTTTTGAGTTACACGGGCCTCTCACTGTTGTGGCCTCTCCCGCTGTGGAGCACAGGCTCCGGACGCGCAGGCTCAGCCGCCATGGCTCATGGGCCCAGCCGCTCCGCGGCATGTGGGATCTTCCCGGTCTGGGGCACGAACCCGTGTCCCCTGCATCGGCAGGCGGACTCTCAACCACTGCGCCACCAGGGAAACCCAAGGTACACAATTCTTCCTAGTCTCTTAAGAATAAGGAAGGAGGGGCAACCCTCCTCTCTTAGGACAGCTAATCCTCCTCTCCTAGGACAAATGCTTCTGTTGTCTCATATAGCAGGTGCTGGAAGGACTGAGGGAGGGGAGCTTGAATGGAAGTACACAAGAACTGCCGGATTGAAGCCAGTCTTTCCCACCTTTTAGACGCTTGTCCTCCTGTGTGCTCTGCTTACCTGTTGCTGTTGCTGCTGCTGCTGCTGCTTTTGCTGTGGAGCACTTAAGCCACCACCTGAGGAAGCAGCTAAGAAAAAATATGACCCAAATGTCCAGAATCGGTCTCCAAGTTCAGGTGAGAACCACAGGAAGGGACTGGGATAAGAGCGGGAGTAGGGATGCAGGAAATGGTTGGGGGTGAAACTGTGAACTCCCAACTATGGGAGTCTTAAGTCAGTATTGGGGCAAAGTGAAGAAAGAGAAGGGGATACACTTGGTTTCTGAGTTTGTTTATGCCACACACTGACAGTTTGAATGTGATGTTGGCCTCCTGTGACTGTTAAGCTTAACGAATGGAGTGGGAGTTAAGGAAAAGAATGGGGTGGGGGACTGTGCCTAGAAAGGGCAGTAGTCGAAGACAAGTTAGAGGATGCAGTTCTCTGCATTTACTCAAAAGAAAGGTAAAGTGCCTGAGATTATCCCCTAAAGTGTGGGTTGACTGACGTTCACACCAGTGCCACCTAGTGATGTGAATGCATAACTGCAAGGTAACCATTTTTTCACCAGTGGACTAAAAACTTCTTACTAAACGTTTACATACGTGTTTTTCAAATTCCATCACAGGACACAGAGAACATTTTAGAAGAGGGGAAGATAATTCTAGTGATGATAATTATTAAAAGATGAAGAAGAGTGAGGTATGAAAACTGAAATGCAGCAATAATGACAGGGTAAGAAAAGGTTAGACACTAACTTCAGATGAGTCATTAGTGGAAAGTTTATATCTTTATAGTATGGACTACAGGTATTTGTATCCTTACCTATAAGGGGTTGGCTTTAAATTCTGGGTGATCATTCCTTCTGGTTAATAAGATGCCATCTTCTGCTGCCCTTAGGTGCTGACCCAGTGAGGGTGCCTTCTGCTGCCCAGTCCACTGGACTCGGTGACGAGAAGAGCAAGTAGCCCTGTCCTGACACTGACCCTGATTTTCCCCTCTACTTGTAAGACTCCCATCTTCAGAAGCATCGATGGCCTCCATCCCAGTGAGGATGCCATCTTTATCCTTGATGGTATACCTGACCCTGGCCATACAGGGCCACCCAGCTATTCTTCTTTGTAGCTGAGGTCCCAGTTTTAATCTGTTAGAGAGCAGCCCTCATATCCCTACCCTTGTGAGGTCTTAGGCAGTGATGACAGTCTTTTCCTGAGCATTCTTTTTCCTGTGCTTTCCTTGGGATTTGAGCCAATGTCAGCTGGTAGGGTCAGCCACTTGCGATATCTCCATCAGGATCCTGATAACCAAGCTGGATGGATCCTGTCCTGGAGCTGCCATACCAGCTAACCCTTCTTTGTTGCAGTTCTGTGTACCAAGAACTCTTAGTATCAGCCACATTCCTAAGCGAGTACACATTTCTGGGGGCTGGTCTCATCTTCTTAGGTGCCCATGCCTTTGGCATTGCCAGCCTCATTCCATACCACCATGAGACAACTCAGGAAAAGTATCAATGCATTTGAGGCTTAGGGGTAGTTATCCCACCTTTAGATTCTCCCTGGACTGCGGCTGCCAGCATAGCACCCATTAGCAGGGCGCCTGTGGGTTGACTGAAGTTCACACCTCAGTGCCTGCCTGCCTCCGTCCTTTTGACCACATCTTATGCAAGCTGATCACTATATGTTTTGTTCTTAAAACTGGGGCATGAAACGTGTGATAGGGTAAAGATTGCACTTTTACAGACCCTTTTCCCAAGTGTGCCTCATCGCACTGTCTACTTGGTACCCTCATCACACCATTTCTTGTCTACGCAGGGTCAGAGTCTAGTAACTCCTCAAACTTCTCTCTCCTGACTGGGAGAGGGGCTTAGGGATGTCAGTGAATAAAAGAGCTTTTGTCCAATCCCAGTGCATATGTTGGGCCCCAAAAAGACAAATTGTGCCTGGGATAGAGAAGAAGTAGGAGAAAAAGATAGAGGACCAGTGTGCACATCTGAGATCAGCCTGCCTTGGAGAGCAGGAGTCCAGGACAACTGTGGAGCTGGGGCAGAGGCTTCCCAGAGCCTTGTGATGATGACTTTGTCAGTGCTCTAAAATTTCCCTGGAGACTGATTCCCCTGGTGCCCGAAATAGGTCCCTGGCATTCAGGTCCTTTCTGCGCAGCTCAGCTACTCTCAATTTCCTAACAAATTTAAAGTCCTTGGAGTGGCCCCAGTGATGTGTTCATGGAGCAGAATCCCACACTTTCTCAGGGGCGTGCTCATGAGGTAGTTCCAGGCCCTGGCACACCTGCCAGCTCCAGCCTCCTGGGCTTCTTTTCCTAGGCGGATATAAGAAAGGTCTGGGCAAAACCAAAAATGGGTCCAGAAGTGTTGAACCAGAGCCTCTCTCTCATCTCTGGTGCCCTTGTTCTGAATCACAGGGTTCAGGGGAAGAGGGCCAAGGTCACTGGCTAAGCCTCGGAGGCAGAAACTTTCACTGACTGTAGGTCTGGCAGGATCTTTCCTCCCACCCTGAGCCATGGATGGTACCTCTCATACAGGCCGATTCAGATTCTGTGTCACTGCCCTGGAAGAGGGGCCCACGCCAGAGCATGGGGGTCAGGGGCTCACAGGAGCCCCCTAAGAGCTCCTTTGCTGTCCTACCTTCCACCATAAGCGGTGAAGCTCACCCCGGCTCTTGCCCAAGGGAGTCACCGTTCCTGAGTGAGTCAGGGTCACTCGGTGACAGCTGTGGCTCGCCTTACAGGAGCTAAATTGGGAGCTGGAATGTCACACACAGATACCCCTTGTTCCCCACCCCCACGTTAAAAAATAATCTCCTCTCTGGGGAGTGAGAGACAAACAGTGCCACCCATAGAGTGGACAAGAGTGGTTTGGGAGACAAAAGGAGAAATTCCCAGGGACAGAGCCATTCAGGGAGGGACGGATAGAAAAAGCTACGTGTGCCTGGCTGGGGTACAGAGCAGAGACTCAAGAGAGACACAGAAGTCTCTGAAAACAGCTATCTGAGACAAGGCAAATAGTTAGAGGAAGGGACAGAAGAGATAGCAGAGCTATTTCGGGAGTGAGCAACAGCAGGGAGCACAAGAACCCGCAGACTGTCTAAAGTAGACGAGGAAGGGTCCAGAGGCAGTGACGGAAGGCCAGGCCAGGGTCAAGGCCAGGGTAGGCACGACTGCTGAGGGGATGAACTTCACAGTGGGTTTCAAGCCGCTGCTAGGGGATGCGCACAGCATGGACAGCCTGGAGAAGCAGCTCATCTGCCCCATCTGCCTGGAGATGTTCTCCAAACCGGTGGTGATCCTGCCCTGCCAGCACAACCTGTGCCGCAAGTGTGCCAATGACGTCTTCCAGGTGGGCCGGGGCCGGGGCCGGGCCGGGTAAAGCAGTGCAGACTCGTGGGAGACTTCTCATCAGGTCAGCGCTGAGATCCCAGAAGGTGATGGGAGGAGGGTTCCATGAGGCGGGTGGTGGCTGTCCTGGCTGAAGAGCAGACGAAGGGCCAGGGGTCCGAGCAGATCCCAAAGTAAGCACGGGCCAGCAGCTGCCCTGCAGGCTGGTGAGCACAGCCTGTGCATGGCCAGCCGCTGGGATGCTGGTGTCTACAGAGGAAATGAGACCCCCCTTAGAGACTGGGAGGGGAGTGATCCTCCACCAGGCTGTGTGACAGTCTGTGCTCGACTCCGCATTCCAGTTTGGAGTTTGAGATTTCGAGAACAATATGGAAAATCTGGAGAAAATAGCAGTGAGATAATGAAACATTAAAAACTAAACTCTGTGAGAAAGGTCCATGACGACAGTGAAGCTATTCGTATTTAAAGCAAAGCTGAACGCGTCCATCTTTGGGGGGGCAGAGTTAGACAGTGGGCAGGAGACTGGGAATCCTCCCAGCTGAAGTTCACACCTGTGTCCCACCTCAGACTGGTCAGTAAAGGGACCTGCTGGTTAAAATGGATTGAAGTCACTTAAGCAGGGAAAAGGCAGAGAATAAATTTTACTTCCCCAAAATGTAACCAGTCTTGGCTTATGCGTGGTTATGGAGCAAAGCATAGTTAATCAAATTCACAGATATCATTTTAGCTCCTGGTTTCAAAAATAAAAGCACATATCAGAATGGTTTATATAAATGGGTTTTCTTTCTTGCCCCGTGCCCTGGTGTAGGTTCTAGTAACCTATAAAATGAACAAAGATCAGGGAGAGTGAGGGATGAAGGCATGTACACACACACACACACACACACACACCCTTGCCAATGAAGTAAAAACTCAGAATAGACCAGAGCTGGCTGGCTTAGTAGGCATGGCAGTGATAAGGAACATCATGAGCACATATTCTTCATCTGTATCAGAAATTATGAGGAAATGTGTTGAACACAGTGATTTTCAACTTAACCAAGAAAATGTTTCCCTTTTAAGTTCTTTAGGGGCAGCATGTTTGGGGGAAAATATGGGCTGGCTAATTCAGGTCATTCCACAGCTATGCCCTGTGACCCACCCTTTGCTGTCTGCCATCTTCACTGAACTCCATGGTCTCTCCTGCCATCTTCCCCATCAAGGCTTGTTCCCATCTCCTATTCCTCTGTCCAAACCTGCCATTATTTGGCTCCAGAGAACCTCAGAGCCAGTGATTTTCTGTCTCTGGGATCTGCTTATCCTGGGCACTAAGTCACGTACTAGAGGTTACGCCTTGCCCACTATCTTGGGTTTTCCCTCGGTCTTAGTAACACTGAACATCCTTCAGGCTGAGATGCCTAGGAGGGAATGACAAACAGATTTTGCCATCCCTTCTCATGAATTTGTAGTGAAACGTCTTTTCATTAGAGCCTGAAATATGTGAAAGCAAAACAAAGTTTTGAAAGTGAAGGTAACGTGTTCTGTAAAAAATTGGTCAGAATATTAAAGTGCATGGCACACAGTGTCATTGGGTAGAGGACCCAGGGACGGTCCTACGTATGGAGGCTAGAAGATGTCCCAGTCCATCCTCTGTATCTAGACACACTGTTTTGGTTCCTTGAAGCTCTGGAATACTGACCTGGGCCCTGAGAGACCTGGGAATTTTTGGTACAGAATATTTGGGAGAGAACATGATTCCCAGAGCTTTGGGATGGTTCTGTGCATCTGGACTACTGTGTATCCTTTAAAGTGCCGGGCACCCCTGGGCCCTCCAAGGAGAGAAGTTGAACAGCTCATTTCCTTGCTGCTTTATTTGGGGTGGCCTGGTGGGAGGCTGACCCAGTTCTTCAGCTGCACTATGTATACACATCTCAGTAGACCTCCCTCTGAAAGATGAGCATATTTAGTTTCCTCACACATTGCCTCCACATTTTGACAACTCTAGGCATAATCAGATTGTCTGTTTTCTAAGTATGGGGACAAGAGTAGGACTTGTGGTTTCTCTCTCTTAAAACTACTTAGGAAGAACACCCTTAGAACATTGCCTAGAAAGTTAATAGGACTTAGAAAAGTGATACCAGTATATTATACACCCACACACACACACTTTTTTTTCCCAAATGCTATAGGAATTTATATCATGAAAAGTGAATCTTCACCTCAGGCCCTATGCAATTCCCTTCTCCAGATGGAGGTAGCCATTACCAACTTTCTTGGGTATCCTTCCAGAAATTTTCCATGGTCCGGTACACGTTTCTGTGTGTGTGTGTATACACACACGTTTAAACTAAATTCATCCTATACCTGCCTTTGTTCACTCTCTTGGCCATTGTTTCATATCCACACATTCTGATATGCACCTTCGTTTTGGGGACTTCCCTGGCGGTCCAATGGTTAAGGCTCTGCACTTCCACTGCAGGGGGCACGTGTTTGACCCCGGGTCAAGGAACTAAGATCCCGCAGGCCTTGCGGCACAGCCAAAAAAAAAAAAAAAAAAAAAAAGTTAACGTACCTTCCCTTTTCATGGCCGTATAGTATTCCATTGTTGTAGCTGGGCCACAGTCTGTTTAATCCACGCTCTGAAACATTTAGATGATGCTCAGTGTCCTGCTGTGCTGGGCAGCAAACAAGAATTTGGAGGGATTGTGATCTTATAACATCAGGTTAACAAAAGAGCCAGGAAGCAAAATTTTAAAAGTTAAAATATTTCATTGAGGTAATTCCCTGGCAGTCCAGTGGTTAGGACTCCGAGCTCTCACTGCTGAGGGCCCAGGTTCAGTCCCTGGTTGGGGAGCTAAGATCCCACATGCCACACAACACGGCCAAAAAAGAAAAAAAAACCTGTTTTTTCATTGAAAATGTTGAACCGTATTAAGGGTTTGGGAGGAAATCATCCATAATCCCACCTCCTCCAACACAATTATTTTCATGTTTGCATATTACTTTCAAGTGCTTGTCTCATACATATTTTTACTTGGTTGCCATCACAATTTAACTAGTTTTCTTCAGAGCTGTGATACAGCTCTCTCTCTCTCTCTCTCTCTCTCTCTCTCTCTCTCTGAATTTAAACAGAATAAAACACCAAGACACAACATTAACCCCCTCTAATTTCTCTCTCTCTCTTTCCCGGCACTTGCACCCACTCAACTACCAAGCATTTTGACTAGAGGAATGCTGTCGGTGTGGGAATTTGACACAAACATCTTCCCATGTGTTTCTGAATTTGTAAACTCTCTTCACTCCTAAACTACTTTAAAACAGCCTTGGGTTTATTTTTATACCTGCCCCCACTTCACTGTGGGCACTTGTTTATGAGCTGCAACCTGTTGTAATTTAACAGGCAACCAGAAGGGCTTATAAGAAGGTTGATCAGAAACAGCTTTTCTGGACGGTGTCCATGTAGGGAGAGATTTACAGAGATGGGCATATCAAGAAAGGGGCCTCCTTCTCTCATAAAGGGCAGTCTGGGAAGGAGATGACCTCTTTTACTTCACCCCGAATTCCACTTCTTTACCGGCTAATTGTTAGGACCTGCTATCATCAAGTACAGGCCAGCTGGTGAAAACCCTACACAGCCTGTCTCCTCGGCCACTTCCACCTGCTACTGAGGGCACCAAGACATCCCCTCCCCAGCCCAGCCTTGGGCAGGTCTCCTTTCTGAGAAATTGGTTCACTGAAATTTTGTGAATTGTGTTAACCTTGTAGCAGGCTTAGGATCTTCCTTTAGGGAAGAAAATGGGTTGGGTGGGAAACAAAATCATAGAGACTCAGCATTCCTGGGCTCAAGTCCCACCAGCTTCTTCCTTAATTTGTCATGTGATGTAAAGCAGGCTATTTCACCTCTTCAAGCCTGTTTACACATGTATGGATGAAACGGAGGTTTTAAACTGATCTTTAACATCCTTGTAATTCTAACAATCTGATTTCACAAATTCAAGAAATATCATTATGGATTTCCATTTTTTCTGGACTTTGCATTCTGTTACTAGCGTCCTACCTTGGCTCACTCTTCTGCTTACCAGCCCTCCTTTCAGCCAGCCTCCGTTCACAAACCCCTGTGTCACACTCATTGCTAGGTTCTGTTGGGCAGAGCTAGCTCACCACCCAAAACCCCTTCTCCACCCACAGCTCAGCTTTTGCCACCAACGCCTGTATTCTTCTAAAGCTCAGAGGAAGAGGGCCAAGGTCACCAGACCAAATGTCTGGTCTTCTGCCACCATTTTCCCAGTTTCTCCAGTGTATTCTGAGGGTCTGGCCCAGAGGATCTGCGTGGTCCACTGTTCATCATTGGCCAGGCCAATAGTTTAGGGGAGGTAGCCTCCAACAACCCCCCTTCCATCCTGGGCCAGTATCCCCAAGCAGCATCACTTTGGATAGCCAGGAAAGTGGGAAAACATTCTGAGATAAGAATAGATTTGATAGAGAAACTGCGTTCACAGAGCATCTGTCTATATGGAACATTTCTATTGGATGCCATGGACCATTACAAAAGAAATAGAAGGCACCATATAGCTCTTATGCCATACAAAACCCATGATCATGGCCTAGAATTCCATGTATTTATTCCATTCCATTTTATCCTTCACAGTGAAGAAAGAACAGTTATTTCATGTCCTGTGGTTCTATGTGGTCATATATTTTTAAGGTCTAGATTAGGATTTTTAATAACCATTTGTACAGTGCTTTATAATTTATAGAGTACCTTCACATGTGTGATTCCATTTGAGTTAGAATCAATGTTATTTCCATCTTACAGGGGAGAACACAGGAAACAGGTTATGGTCACACAAACAAATGGACAGAGTAGGGACGTAAATCTAGGTGTTCTGTTTCCTAGAGTGATGGAATTTTCTCTACACATCACATTATTGGCCCGTGAAATTTTACTTTATGGGGTTGGCTCCCTTGTGTAAGTGTAAGATTTAAGCAAAGTTATTTCTTAGTCTTGAAAGAGAAAGATAAACAGAAGCAGAAGATAGCTTATGCTAACTGGATATTGGTCAGCTGAGAGATCTTTAGCCCAAGGTGGAGACTGTCAGCTATGGAGACGTATTAAGGAAGTTGCCATGCGCACCTCAGAGTGTAAAGTTCCTATTTGTGATGAGACCGTCTGGGGACTCACGATCAGGGCAGGAAGTAATCTCTTTTTGTGCTATAGATCCCTTTTTAGTTTGTGAAGCCTATGGATCCTAAGGACAATGTATGTGTGTTTTTTTTAAGAACAGGGTTTTTAAGTGCATAAATTGTATATGATTATAAAGAAAACCAATTGCATTAGAACGCAGCATGCAGTCTCAGTGGGGGTGATATTGCTCCAATTATGTCTGTGGTATTAAAAAAATTTATTGCAATTTTACGTTTTATTTATTTTCTGCTCTTATGTAAGACTTTATTCCCCAGCTCTGTTGAGGTATAATTGACAAAATTATATATATTTAAGGTACACAGCATGATAATGTGATATATCTATACATTGTAAAATGATTACCACAATCAAGGTAGTTAACACATTCATCACCTCACAGTTTCCATTTTTGTGTGTGAGGGGTCTAGACTCTCTCAACAGATGCCAAGTACACAATATAGTGTCATTAACTACAGTCACCATGCTGTACATCAGCTCCCGGGAACTTCATTTTATAACTGAAAGTTTGTGCCCTTTGACCAAAAGCTACCCATTTCCCCACCACGAGCCTCTGGCAACTGACTTTCTAATCTCTGCTTCTATGAGTTTGACATTTTTAAGATTTGTGGTGTTAAAATTTAATTGCGGGGGATAGCAATTGGGGGGAAATGTCTTAAAAGGCTCTTAGAAGAGGCAGGAGTGAAAAAAAGCTTGAGAAACGCTGGAATATAAATACCAAAATAATTAGAACATGTTTTTTGATAGAGTAATATATGTGCTTCTCGATTAACACATTAAATAATGAGATGGGGGAACTCCCTGGCGGGCCAGTGGTTAGGACTCTGCGCTTCCACTGCACGGGGCACGGGTTCGGTCCCTGGTCAGGGAACTAAGATCCCGCATGCCTCGCGGTGCAGCCAAAAAAAAAAAAAAAAGAGAGAGAGAAAGAAGGAACAGTGGGCCTAATAACTACTATAGTTTAGAAGCAGTGATAAGCATAAATTGTTTTTGGAGATTTGATCAACAACTGTAATGTGATATGAAAATACCCATGATTTCTGTTGGTGACAAAGTCACAGGTACTGCTAAACCTACGAGGTTTGTCGCCTACCTTCATAACTGAAGAAAGCACTCAAGTTCTGCTAGGCACGTTAGTGAAAATGAAGATGTAATTGTTTTCCCATCGAGGCTCACAGACCCCTTAAGTTGTAGTCATGGATCTTTGGGGGGCTGTGGCCCCCAGGTTAAGTTCTCCAGCATTTATTCCCCAGCTCTGTTGAGGTATAATTGACAAAATTATACATTTTGTCATACAAAATGTATACAGCATACAGCTTCCGGCATCTTCCCAAGCATCCAGGCTTGAAATGCCTGAATTGTCTTACTCCCTCCTTTCCC
Source organism: Platanista minor (assembly GCA_004363435.1). Taxonomy (NCBI): domain Eukaryota; kingdom Metazoa; phylum Chordata; class Mammalia; order Artiodactyla; family Platanistidae; genus Platanista; species Platanista minor. Next base: position 2,194 of record RJWK010039955.1, on the reverse strand, counting down.
CACAGCCCACCCACAGCCAAGTGATTGGCCAGATTCCACCTCTGGCATCCCTAGTCTTTGCAGGATTACTGCCACTATCTGAGGGCAGGCCTGTGACCTGCACTGACTATGGCTCTTGCTTCTGATCTGTGCCTTTAGATCAGAAGCAAAAGCCATAGTCTCCTCTCCCATGTATCCAAATCACCTCTGTTAGATTAATATTCTCTCTAATTTTCTCTTGCAGTTTAGCAACCTTGCCTATAAAGTTAAGTTCAGATCTTTACCCTTGGATTCAAAGCCCTCCACGTTTTTACCACAATTATTTTTAAAAAGCCCTTCTTGGGGGCTTCCCTGGTGGCGCAGTGGTTAAGAATCCGCCTGCCAATGCAGGGGACACGGGTGAGAGACCTGGTCCGGGAAGATCCCACATGCCACGGAGCAGCTAAGCCCGTGTGCCACAACTACTGAGCCCACGTGCCACAACTGCTTAAGCCCACGCGCCTACAGCCCGTGCTCCGTAACAAGAGAAGCCACCGCAACAGAGAGTAGCCCCTGCTCGCCATAACCAGAGAATGCCCGCGTGCAGCAACGAAGACTCAACGCAGCCAAAAAAAAAAAAAAAAAAGCCCTTCTTGGTAAAACCTACCTTTCTAGCTCCTCCCCCACCCCACAACCCCCGCCCGTCTCAGGACTCCTCTGTCTGTAACCTAAACTCCTATAGTATCTCTGGTCTCCTGAAACTCTTTCCTAACGACCATCTCCTGCTTCCTGTCTACCCTGTCTTCAAATGGTATCTTCTTAAACGCCTCCTCCCTCGAACTAACATAGTTCCTTTTGGTCTCCTAAATAGCGTTTTCACTTGTTAACTCGTCTGGCACACTAGCGCCCCCTTTTCGTTCACGGCAGGATTGAGCATTGCACTTTTTAAAAGTAGAGGGTTTTTTCATCCCCCAAACCCAAAGTCCTTGTACAAAATTTGGAAATTATATTTAAAAAAAAAAAAGGAATCACCCACAATTCTATCACTCAATGGAAATGATTGCCAAAATGGTTAATTTTTATTTTATGTATTTTATAAAGTAATTTCATGGTCTATACAAAGATATTTGGTAAATGTAGATGACTACAAAGAAGAGATTTTAAAATCCTGTAAATCCCATCACCCATTTCAAAATTGGGATCCTACTGTCTATATAGACTTATATCCTGCTTTTTTCATGGGTCTCTCCCCATGCTGAGAACTGTTAAAGATAGTTGCATAATAATTCCTCTATAACTCATTTAATCTTTACTATTAAATAACCAGCATGTTAACTATCTGAAAAAGCAATTTTACTGTTCATTCTGGTTACAAAAATAATACAGGTGTATTACGTAAAATTTAAACCTCACAGATAATACAAATTGTAGAATGTATAAGTCCATCTAAGTACACTAGGGCTGTTTCAGAGGAGGTGGGATTTCAGGAAGTGCTGACATCAGGCAGGAAGAGGGCGATCCAGGGACAGCTAGGGACTGGCAAAAACAAGTGAGACACCGGATCACAGGAGCCAAAAGGTTAAACAGAGTGGGATATGGTGGCCTGCAAGGTGTGAGAGGAGAAAGTTGTTATGAAAACCAACAACTCCCTTCCCCCACACTGGTCAGTATTCTTACCATAAATATATCCATTAAGGCTCATTGCTCAGTGAACATCAGCCTTTGAAAGGAGCTAGTCCTAAGTACAAATCCTCTTTTTAGATCTGAGGAAATTTGAGCCCTAAGAGAAATTATTTTCCCAAGGTCATAAATGGCAAATCCCAAACCAGATCTTCAGATCAGTGTTACTTTCCCTATATCATCCTGCATTAAATGCCCTCTGTTAAAATATAGAGATGTTGCCAAGAATGGGTAACAATTTAATCTACATATTCAGTACAGGTGACTTTCTCAAGGTAGCCACCTAGCATGTGCAAAAGGTTTGGGACACAAGACACACAAGTTTTGATAAGGGGAGGGAGTCAGAAAAGGGTTAGAGCAAACATCCCAAACTTCATTCTCGTTTCACCTTCCTGATGTTTGCCAAAGCTGTGTACCACCTATGCTATGCATAAGTATTTCTATTTAAAAGAACTCACATTTTAAAAAACTTTTTATTTTACAATATATTGGAGTATAGTTGATTAACAATGTTGTGGACAAGAACTCACTTTTTTTTTTTTTTTTTTTTTTTTTT
>RJWK010039954.1:0-20164 GCA_004363435.1 Platanista minor | reverse complement strand
TTCTGCTATTGATCCCCTCTAGAGTATTTTTAATTTCATTTATTGTGCTGTTCATTGTTGCTTGTTTCATCTTTAGTTCTTCTAGGTCCTTGTTAATTCTATTTCCAAGGTTTTGGATCATCTTTACTATCATTATTCTGAATTCTTTTTCAGATAGACTGCCTATTTCCTCTTCATTTGTTAGTTCTGGTGGGTTTTTGTCTTGCTCCTTTATCTGCTGGGTGTTTTTCTGTCTTCTCATTTTGCTTGTCTTACTGTGTTTGGGATCTCCTTTTTTCAGGCTTCAGGTTCGTAGTTCTCGTTGTTTTTGGTGTCTGTCCCCAGTGGCTAAAGTTGGTTCAGTGGGTTGTGTAGGCTTCCTGGTGGAGGGGGCTGGTGTCTGTGTTCTGATGGATGAGGCTGGATCTTGTCTTTCTGGTGGGCAGGTCCACGTCAGGTGGCGTGTTTTGGGGTGTCTGTGGACTTATTATGATTTTAGGCGGCCTCTCTGCTAATGGGTGGGGTTGTGTTCCTGTCTTGCTAGTTGTTTTGCATAGTGTGTCCAGTACTGTTGCTTTCTGGTCTTTGAGTGAAGCTGGGTGCTGGTGTTGAGATGGAGATCTCTGGGAGATTTTCGCCGTTTGATATTATGTGGGGTTGGGAGGGTTCTTGTAGACTGGTGTCCTGAAGTTGGCTCTCCCACCTCAGAGGCACAGCACTGACTCCTGGCTGTAGCACCAAGAGCCTTTCATCCACACGGCTCAGAATAAAAGGGGGAAAAATTAGAAAGAAAGAAAGAGAGAGAGAGAGAGAGAGAGAATGAAGAAAGAGAGAGAAAATGGAGAAAGAGAGAGCGGGAAAGAGAGAGAGAGAGGAAGGAAGGAAGAAAGGAAGGATAAAATAGAACAATGTTAGATAAAATAAAGTTATTAAATTAAAAAAATATTAAGATAGAAAAAATTTTTTTAAAGTTAAAAAAAAAAAAAAACCCAGACAGATAGAACCCTAGGACAAATGGTGAAAGCAGAGCTGTACAGACAAAATCTCACACAGAAGAATATACATACACACTCATAAAAAGAGGAAAAGGGGGAAAAAAAAATCTTGCTCTAAAAGTCCACCTCCTCAGTTTGGGATGATTTGCTGTCTATTCATGTATTCCGCAGATGCAGGGTACATCATGTTGATTGTGGGGATTTAATTCGCTGCTCCTGAAGCTGCTGGGAGAGATTTCCCTTTCTCTTCTTTGTTCGCACAGCTCTCTTGGCTCAGCTATGGATCTGGCCCTGCCTCTGCGTGTAGGTCGCCGCAGGGCGTCTGTTCTTCGCTCAGACAGGACGGGGTTAAAGGAGCCGCTGACTCGGGGGCTCTGGCTCACTCAGGCCAGGGGAGGGGGGGAGGGAGGGGCATGGAGCAGGGCGAGCCTGCGGCGGCAGAGACCACCGGGGCGTTGCACCAGCCTGAGGCGTGCTGTGCGTTCTCCCGGGGAAGCCATCCCTGGATCCCGGGACCCTGGCGTTGGCGGGCTGCACAGGCTCCGGGAGGGGAGGTGTGCAGAGTGACCTGTGCTCGCACACAGGCTTCCTGGTGGCGGCAGCAGCAGCCCTAGTGTCTCAGGCCCGTGTCTGGGGTCCGCGATGGTAGCCGCGGCTCGCGCCCGTCTCTGGAGCTCCTTTAAGCAGCGCTCTTAATCCCCACTCCTCGTGCACCAGGAAACAAAGTGGAGGCAAGAAAAAGTCTCTTGCTTCTTTGGCAGGTCCAAAGTTTTTCCCGGACTGCCTGCCGGCTAGCCGTGGTGCACCAGCCCCCTGCAGGCTGTGTTCTCGCCGCCAACACCAGTCCTCTCCCTGCGCTCCGACGGAAGCCCGAGCCTCAGCTCCCAGCCCCGCCCGCCCTGGCGGTGGAGCAGACAAGCCTCTCGGGCTGGTGAGTGCAGGTCGGCGCCGATCCTCCGTGCGGGGATCTCTCCGCTTTGCCCTCCGCGCCCCTGCGGCTGTGTTCTCCTCCGCGACTCCGAAGCTTTTCCCCTCCGCCACCCGCAGTCTCCGCCCGAGAAGCGGCTTCTCAGTGTGTGGAAACCTTTCCTGCTTCACAGCTCCCTCCCACTGGTGTCGGTCCCGTCCCTATCCTCTGTCTCTGTTTTTAGGGTTTTTTTGTTTGCCCTACCCAGGTAAGTGTGGAGTTTTTTGCCTTTCGGGAGGTCTGAGGTTTTCTGCCAGCGTTCAGTAGGTTTTCTGCAGGAGTTGTTCCACGTGTAGATGTATTTCTGGTGTATCTGTGGGGAGGAAGGTAATCTCCGCGTCTTACTCTTCCGCCGTCTTGTCTCTCCACTAAATGTCATTTTAATTTCATTTTTATCTCTTTGTTGGTATATAGAACTACAGTTGGTTTTTATATGCTAAGTTAAATTTACTGAGAACTTCACTAACTTTTTTACTAACTTGGCTAATTTGACTATGTTACTTTGGATTTTCTATGTAGACTATCCTACCTTTGTAATTAATGGTACGTTTGTTTCTTCATTTTTAATTTGTGTGATCTTTGCTCCTGCTACTGCAATAACTAGCATGACAGCACAGTATGGATTTCAAGAGGTGGTATATATAGTACATTTGTCTTATTTCCCTTCTTAAAGGGAACGTTTTAAATGTTTTACCATTAAACATGATTACTTTAAGTTCTTCTTTTGTAAATAGCAAACTAAGAATAGAAAGGAACTTCCTTACTCTAATGACAACCAACTTTTAAAATTTTCAATTTAAAAGTCAGCATTTTTCTTTTGTATGCAAATACTTTTCCTGCATCCATTGAGGTAATTTTATATTTTTTTCTCCTTAAATCAGTCTTGTATTTCTGAAGTAAGTTCAAATTGACAATAAGTTTTTATCGTTGTTAGTTATTTCTGGATTGGGGTTGCTAATATGTAGTATCTTTGCGTCCTTGTTCATAATTGAAATTGGTCTATATTTTTTCTTTCTTGAGTTTTCTTTATCTGATGCCTTGGAGTTGGTTCTACATTCCAAGGAGCTGGTCAGAGGAAGAGGAAGCAGAGGGCAACAACCCTTTTCTTTAGGGCAGGGGTCCCCAACCCCCGGGCCACGTGGTCCCAGTCTGGTTGTAGCCTGTTAGGAACTGGGCCGCACAGCAGAAGGTGAGTGGTGGGCAAGCGAGTGAAGTTTCATCTGTATTTACAGCTGCTCCCCATCACTCACATTACTGCCTGAGCTCCGCCTCCTGTCAGATCAGTGACAGCATTAGATTCTCATAGGAGCCCGAACTCTACAGTTAACTGCGCATGCGAGGTATCTAGATTGCGCGCGCCTTGTGAGAATCTAATGCCTGATCATCTGAGGTGGAGCTAAGGTGGTGATGCTAGTGCTGGGGATCAGCTGCAAATACAGATTATCATTAGCAGAGAGGCTTGACTGCACAGAGACCGTAGTAAATCAATTGCTTGCAGACTCATATCAAAGCCCTATCAGTGAGTGGCAAGTGAAAACAAGCTCAGGGCTCCTACTGATTCTGCATTATGGTGAGTTGTATAATTATTTCATTATATATTACAGTGTAATAGTAATAGAAATGAAGTGCACAATGAGTGTAATGCGCTTGAATCATCCCCAAACCATCTCCTCGCCGGCCCCCAGTCTGTGGAAAAATTGTCTTCCACGAAACCGGTCCCTGGTGCCAAAAAGGTTGGGGACTGCGGCTTTAAGGGAATCATGAGATTATACACATCTCACTGGCGAGAATTTAGTAATTTGAGAACTCTTAGCTGCAACAGAGGCTGAGAAGTGTCTTTATTTTGTCTTAGCATGTTAATAGAATAGAAAACAGAGAAGATACACGTTGTTGCAAAATAGACTGTACTACTAATAGAAATTCATGTTATTGGTAAATAAGGGAATTACTTTGTATGATGTGAAAGTCTTACTGTTTCACTTAAATTTTTTTCTGGATAATGGGGAGTATAATTATAAACTTAAGTAGGAAAGGGAAGAGTTCTCTCAGCTTGACTGCAGCACTGGTAGCAGGAGTTCTGTAGTCTAGATTTTAAGAAAATTAAACACGAGTACCTTCATCCAGGGCTCTTCCTCAGAAAGGCATGTTCCCAGTTTTGTACAGCTCTCAGCTATTTTCATTGTCTCAGCACCTTCCAGCTCTGCTCTAATTAAAGGATTGCCAGAATTGCAACTTCATTGTTTTGTTCATTTTTGATATCGACCATGGCAACCTGTCATCATGCTGAGCTTCTTGCTTGAGTGGTTCAGGCTGTCTGCAGGTACTGGTTACTACTTTTGAAATCCTCTGGTTATAATGTTGCATAGGTCTTGAGCAGTCTTGTCCACAACTCTCTTTTATTTCTAAATTCTCTTGTTTTTAATGTGTAATTTTTTTTTTACAGCATGTGAGACTTCCCAAGAATTTTATCTGTCATACTGTATCCATTGAGCAATTACCATGTGCTAGATAGTTTTCTTGTTGGTGGTAGATACATTACCTCCTTTACTACTCACAAAAATCCCAAGTGCCAGGTTATTATATGAAGTATTTTACATGTATGATCTGAATTCCTCAAAGCAACCCTATGAAATTGAGACTCAGTTAACTTGTTTTGTGACAAGCCAAGTCTGATGGCCCCTGTAGCCTGATTTCATGATCGCTATTCAATACTATGCATAGATTTTGGAAGCAGAACCACTTCTTATTCTTTTTTTTTTTTATTTTTATTGGAGTATAGTTGATTTACAGTGTTGTATTAGTTTCATGGAAGCAGAACTTCTGCTCTAATGCTATAACTTTGGATCTGATCGATGTAATGAGCTTTGACAACCTCTTTTGCTATATTATTGTAACTAGGAGAAACTCTTATAAGTGTCCAAAAGGTAGTTTGGGTTGTATTAAGGGAGTGATTCTGTATAAATTGAATCAGCACAGTGTTAAATTCTTTGATAAAAATGTGTAATAGGTTATTTAAGGCTGTGAGAGATTGATTTATTAGCAGTAATCCTTTCCTCAGTAACTTATATATGCTAGTTACTTTACCGTAGGGATCAAAAGATGACTTGAGCTCTCTCTCTACCTTTTTATAAGCTCGTATTCTAGTAGAGGAGATGAAGAGCATATCTGTAATAGACAGGAATATTCATTTGAAAACTTGCTTCAGAAAAACCTAACTCTGCACTTGCGAATGTGTCAGGTAATACTTGTGGAAAGAAGAGATGAGTGATGTGTTAAAGGATAGATAGGAACTTTATTTATTTGGTTGGTTGGTTGCGCCGGGTCTTAGTTGTGGCAGGTGGGTTCCTTAGTTGTGCCACGCATGTAGGATCTAGTTCCCTGACCAGGGATCGAACCTGGGCCCTCTGCATTGGGAGCACAGAGTCTTAACCACTGCACCACAAGGGAAGTCCCAGGGATGGATAGGAATTTGCTAGACTGAGAAATGAGTTGAAGGAAAGATGGCATTGGCTTTTTCAGCAGAGGAAGCAAACATGTTTTAAATCATGGAAATGTATAAGAGCATATTTTATTCATAGGCCTGCATGTCATTTGTCCTGACTGGAGTGGTGGCTGTGAGATTGGGAAAGTTGAGCAAGAGTCATATAACCAAGACCCTTATAGTCAGGCTAGGTCGTAGGTAATCTTCAGAGGAGTTTAAAATAGAGAAAGTGTCATGGTTGAGTTTTTCACAAGTTCACTGGCAATGGTGTGGAAGGTATTCACTGGCAATGGTGTGGGAGATAAATTGAAAGGGGAGACAGGGAAGGGGAGGCGAAGGTTTGGGAGCTGAGTTAGGAAGCTATTGAAACAGGCCAGGTAGACAAAGGCAAGGTCCTAAATTACCGAGAGAAAGGCAGTAGGAATGGAGAAGGGGATAGATTCAAAGCCTTTTTGATTGTAAAATGAGCTTTGTGAATAGAATGAATTTGGCTTATTGGTGGGGAAGAGTTGAGACAAGAAAAGTTGGATTACTTTTTGGATTGGTTAACTGGTGAGATTGCTACCACTGTCTAAAATCTTCAGTACCATTAGAGCATCAGACTCTCCTCTGCAGTGTAAGATACATGGAATTTCAGGTATTTGTAGTATATTCAACAGGTGGAGAGTACCCAGAAGGCATTTGGAAATTAATTCCTGGAGTTCTGGAATGCCTTCATACTATTACATTTTTCTAATAGTCTGGCTTGATTTTATTTCTTAATGATATCTCTGCATAAAAAATTGTCTTCAAAGGTGATTACTGGAGTATGGGATGTTTGGAGGTGCTACAATCAGATTGCTATTCTACCGAAATATTGGCAATAGTGTAACAATATCTTGATAATCTCATCATTTAGTCAGTTTTTGTCTAATAGAATTTTTTTAAAAGCTTGAATATTTTACTAATATTCTCTTTTGTTAAAGCTGACTCTTTCTTTAGGAAACAGCCACCGTCTTACTCTGCTGCATGCTTGTAGGATATTGGGTCTAAACTTTCCTTAAAAAACCCAAACTACGCTAGATAGGAAATTGCCGTGTCCTCACAGGGGGGGGCGGGGCGGGGCAGTGTTCTGATCTTAAATTTACTGGCACTCTACTGCTGTCTTTAAAGCTTGTTTTCTTTCAAAATCATGATATGTCCATGATGGCCATTCTAGTCCCTGTCCAGTCTGATTTTCATACAGGGTTGTTGCTTGTCACTGTTGGGAGAAAATGCTTTTTCCCTCTTGTAGTTTGGGTGCAGTGGTTGGGAGCCTGCAAATTAACTGACAGTAGACAGATTAACAGGAGAAAAGACAAAGTTTGTTTATACATGCATGCTGGAGTTGCCCTGTAATGAGTAAGTCCCTCAGTAGCCAGAGATAAAGGTTTATATATAAACCTAACAAAACAGTCTCAGGGTTTTGGGCTTCACTGAGAAAGTAGGGAAGGTTCTATTGGAGTTTTTGATGCTGTGGGCAGCTGAATTCACACTTCTCAATGCTAAGGGTCACTGTTTTCCCAGTTAGTAAACTCCCTTGGAAGGGGGGTGGTGGGGAGGGGTCATTGGCAGCTGTATTTTCAGGATGCTCTGCCTAAGTTTAGATAATGATTGTTTCTGTGGCTTCTGATTGATTGTTCAGATGTTTTCAGTTTAAAGTAATTTTCATACCATTTTGGTTGGCTATTAATACTTTCATCACTCCGGTGACCATGACATACTAACAGGAAGTGGTAGAAGAAAAAAGGAAACCTTTATGCACAGAAAGCAAAAGCTTTCCCAGAAACCCCATGGTAGAAATCTCACTGGCTAGAACTGTTACGTCACCAACGTTTTCTCACTGGAAGTAGCTGGGAAAAAGGGGGGTTGATAACAGTGCCTTCTGTGGGATTTCATAGACAGATTTAAGAAAATTTGGCAGTAAGAGGGTCTGATATGAGGTTGCCAACCTTTTATTTCATCTGTGTTTTTCTAAGGCTCACACTGTTTTTGTATAATTTAGTTTATCATTCTTGTTTTCCAGTCCACTTTTACATAGATATGTTCATGAAAATAGAAGCAGACCCGTCAGTGCCCTTTCCTTCAATTTGGAAATAGTCTGAGAAACCAGGAACAGCTGGAAATAACAAAGCTTATAGTGTCCTCCAGAGGACTGCTCAGTGCTCCCCTCTCACATCTGGGGTTGTACAGCCTGGAGCTCTGATTACAGAACATAGGGCATCCAGGAGTTTCTTTAAGAACTATGTTGGGGATCAGTGAAAACACCTTCATGGGACTCTCTGGCATTAGTGAACTGCTAACTTAATGAACCACACCCTGCCTTCAATATAAATTGATTGTAATCTTATTAAGTTATAATTTCTTAATTTGGGATTATGATGGGTACTATGATACAGTCTAGGTCAGAGGTTGGCAAATTTCTTTTGTAAAGGGCCACATAGTAACTGTTTTAGATTTTTTAAGCTGGAGAGTCTCTGTGTTGCAACTGTTCAGCTCTTCTGTTGGAACTGGAAGCAGCTATATAGACAATAAGTAAATGAGTGGGGGTTTCAGTACAACTTTATAAAAATAGGTAGCTGGCTGGATTTGGCCCATGTGCCATAGTTTGCTGACACCTAATATAGCTACTCTAACCTCTAAGGATTTGGACTGAAGCAGGAGTATGTTTTATAAATAATACACTTCCCAGAAAGTTACTACCCTAACTTCTCACAGTGGATTGAAGAATGACTACATCACATTTAAACTCATTTCCATATCAGTGCCTTTGCTTGGGTCATCCTTGTGCATAGACCTGTGTTTCTCAATGGGGATGCTGTTGGCATTTTTGGTGAGATTGTACATTGGGAGGGAACACATCTTTATCAGGGCACATAGCCATTCACACCCCCAGGTCATTATTTCCAAAAATGTGTGTATTAGAATCCCTGGCTGAGATGGCTTATTTTTCCTTCTCCTTTCCCTGCAATACCCAAGTTCTACCTCTTTGCCTAGTCCTTATTATACTTCATTAACTCTTAAAATGGTTGCAGCTAGGAATATATTATTATGCACTTAATTTCATTATCATTTGTCCTTAGATTGTAAATTCATTGAGGATAGGAATTTTTGTCTTTTTTGCTTACTACTTTCTTCCCAGTGCTGATAACTCTGTTATGACTCATAGTAGGTGCTCAATAAGTGTTTAAATTATATCGTTTACTGTTATGGAAAAATGAGACTTACCTCATTGGTGAGATTTATATGCTCCTGATTAATAGGGACCATCCCTCATTCTAATTCTGTGTCACCCAGGAAACTGAACTTAATACTGAGCTTAAATACTGGGTGGTTCAATTTACTAAACTTGTGGGCATCTGCTATGTGGAAGGCACTGTGTATGCTAGGTAATATACACAGATGATTAGCACTCCTGCTTTCGTTGCATTTTTGTCTGATGGGATGGAATTTAGAATTTAGAATTCTTCATTCTTTAGAATGAAGAATCTCTTCATTCTTTAAATTTCTGCCACCTCAAAGGGTTGTTAGTACCTTTTAAAAGAAATAAATAATGTTAGCATTTTGCATAAAATTCTTACTATTAATACCATAATGTCACATGCTAGAGACATTATGCTAAGGCCAAATTTAGAGGTTGGAAAGATTACCTCTGGTTTGAGGTGGGATAAGTGGCAAAGCTTCATAGGGAAGATGGCATTTAAATGGATCTAGATGGATTGATAAAATTTATACAGTGGGGCTTCCCTGGTGGCACAGTGGTTGAGAGTCCGCCTGCCGATGCAGGGGACACGGGTTCGTGCCCCGGTCCGGGAAGATCCCGCATGCCGCGGAGTGAATGGGCCCGTGAGCCATGGCCGCTGAGCCTGCGCATCCGGAGCCTGTGCTCCACAATGGGAGAGGCCACAACGGTGAGAGGCCCGCGTACCGCAAAAAAAAAAAAAAAAAAAATTTATACAGTGGCAGGGATGGGGATAAGATTTCCTAGAGGGGGAAGGATGAGCTATGAACAAAAGAAGTTGAGAGAATGCAGGATGTGTACTGAAAGCAGAAATGTCCCTCAGTAAACTCATATTTCCACCACACCTTACACCGCCTTCTCTGGGCAATTACCTAATTTGGTGAAAGATGCTGTCTATTGTTATTTAACCATGCTCTCTTCCCCTCCATCTCCCCCACCTAGGGAGACAGTTGTGTTTCAAATCTAAACTTTCTTGGGTAGAACATTTCATAACTCTGAATTTAACTACTCTTGTGTTCTGAACATCATCCACCCCCCCTTCCCCCCAGCACACACACGCACACACAGTAGTGTGCAGGGAAAGTACATTTTAATCAGTTTGGCTTGTTCAACCCTTGAGTATTGTCCTCAATACCTAGTAAAAGTTCAGTTTATTTCAGGGATAGGGTGGGGTCGTAAATGAATGATCCTGATTGAAGCCAGTTTCAACTAAATTTTAAAAATTTGAATATGAACTTTTGAAATGGATGTTGTCTGAGATCTTTGTGGATCCCCGTATTTGTGAATACCCTTGTAGCATGTAATTTCCTTATTCAGAAAATTGAGGGTATTGAGGATTTAATGAAATTAAATTTCCATATTTATTACATTTTAAGATCTACTTAAGAAACCTTTTTCAGTGTTTCCAGAAGTGTGGTTAGAATTCAAAGGGAATGCACAATATAACCCTAAAACAAGTTTTAGTATTAAAAATAATAATTGCATATCAAAAAGTCACCCAGCTATTTATTACACTTGGTCTTTTAAACATCACTGATTCTTTTTCTCCAATCATTGAATGACAGCAGTTGTGGGATAAGTATTGTAGTTCCCTCACACCTAGCGCAAAATGACTCTGAGGAATGTTCTTCACTGTCTCCTAGAAATCCCCAGCAGTATTAAGTCCCAGTTGCCCACAGCTGCATAGTCAGCCATGCTACACCCTTTATTGGCTTCCTTCCCTTCCCTGCCTCACTTCTCTACTCCTTTACTGGTGTTTCCTAGGGTAACTTCCCAAATAAACCACGTATACTAAAACCTTTTGTCTCAGGGTGTACTTCTGGGGAAATACAACCTAAAATAATACAGTAAGAAACATTTTAGTAAGAGTTTGAAATTTTTTAAGTTTCAGAACATAAGTTTGGAGAACACATAGTAGGTACTCAACTCTTTGCCCTTTTTGAAAAAAGGGAGTAGCTAGCTAGTTTCCCATATGGGGGCCAGAGATCAGATTGAGTCTGGATAGGCATCTCTGTTTTGTATTGCAAAAGGAATCACTGATGTTTATAGCCCAAAATGTAAATGGCTAGGTGTCATTTTAGCATGTGGCTTTTTTTTAATACTAAAATTTGTTCTATGTTTATATTGTGCATTTACTTTGAATTCTAACTACCTTCCTGGCAACACTGAACATAAAATTAAATCCAGTTCAAGAAACAGAACTAGAGGAAGAATACAGAGATACAGGCAAGAGAGAATAGGATAGCATAGGCATTTTCTTATTCCTGAAAAATAGGTCTTTTTCTTAGATTACCCATAGAATTCTGCTGACAGATTTTTTTAAATTGAAGTATAGTTTATTATTCATCCATTCATTCATTCATTTATTTATGGCTGAGTTGGGTCTTTGTTGCTGTGTGTGGGCTTTCTCTAGTTGCAGTGAGCAGGGGGCTACTCTTCGTTGCGGTGTGCGAGCTTCTCATTGCAGTGGCTTCTCTTGTTGTGGAGCACGGGCTCTAGGCGCACGGGCTTCAGTAGTTGTGGCTTGTGGGCTCTAGAGCGCAGGCTGAGTAATTGTGGTGCGTGGGCTTAGTTTCTCCACTACATGTGGGATCTTCCCGGACCAGGGATCGAACCTGTGTCCCCTGCATTGGCAGGTGGATTCTTTTTTTTGTTTTTTGTTTGTTTGTTTGTTTGTTTTGTTTTTTTAACATCTTTATTGGAGTATAATTGCTTTACAATGGTGTTAGTTTCTGCTTTATAACAAAGTGAATCAATTATACAGATCAGCTCAGTGCTTTGTGATCACCGGCAGGTGGATTCTTAACCACTGCGCCACCAGGGAATCCCTAATTGAAGTATAGTTGAATTACAGTGTTGTGTTAATTTTTGCTGTATGGCAGAGTGACTCAGTTAATGCATACACACACACACACACATACATACATACATACATACATACATACATACATACATACATACACATACTTTTTAATATTCCTTTCCATTATGGTTTATCCCAGGACATTGAATATAGTTCCCTGTGCTATACAGTAGGACCTTGTTGTCCTTCCATTCTGTATGTAATAGTTTGCACCTACTAACCCCAAACTCCCAGTCCACCCCAACCCCCTGCAACCACAAGTCTGTTCTCTATGTCTGTGAGTCTGTTTCTGCTTTGTAGATAGGTTCATTTGTGTCATATTTTAGATTCCACATATAAGTGATGTTATATGATGTTTGTCTTTCTCTTTCTGACTGACTTCACTTAGTATAATAATCTCTAGTTGCATCCATGTTGCTGCAGATGACATTATTTTTATGGCTGACTAGTATTCCATTGTATATATGTACCACATCTTCTTTATCCTTTCATCTGTTGATGGACATTTAGGTTGTTTCCACGTCTTGACTATTGTGAATAGTGGTGCTATGGACCTAGGGGTTGCCTGTATTTTTTTTGAATTATAGTTTTGTCTCGGTATATGCCCAGGAGTGGGATTACTGGATCATATGGTAATTCTATTTTTAGTTTTCTGAGGAGCCTCCATACTGTTTTTCATAGTGACTGCACCAACTTAACATTCCCACCAACAGTGTAGGAGGGTTCCCTTCTCGCCACACCCTCTCCAGCATGTGTGCTTTGTAGACTTTTTAATGATTGCCATTCTGACTGGCGTGAGGTGATACCTAATTGTAGTTTTGATTTGCATTTTGCTAATAATTAGCAATGTTGAGCATCTTTTCACGTGCCTATTGGCCATCTGTATGTGCTGACAGATTTTTTATTTCAGGGCAGGTTTGATTAAGAAGAAACCACAGAATCTGTCCAAGTTGATTGGATTCTGTGCCATCTGTTGACTCATCAGTTATTTTGGTGTTTTAAAAATACATTGTAACTATATTGTAATGCAGGATAGATTTTTAATAACATAAAACATCCTGGATACCATATTTTATAGTATTAGTAACATATGTATTAGACATAAATGCTTCTCCTAAAAGTCTCTTTTTCCTTTTCTTTCCAGAATGCTGCCTTTTTATATGGTCTTGGTTTGGTCTACTTCCATTACAATGCATTTCAGTGGTAAGTTGACATAAAACTAATAACTCCAGTTGTTCCCAGTAAATGGCTTATTTTGTTTGTATTTTTCTGTGTGTGTGTGTGTGTGTGTGTGTGTGTGTGTGTGTAATAAATACAAAATATTTTAATATCACTAAGCCTACATTTTCCAATAATCTCCTGAAAATATTAGTTTGTTCCTTCAGGGATATTGACCTACCTTAGATTATTAGAAATATATGTGTTCCTAAAAGAATCTGGTATAAGATTCTGATTAAAGAAGACTTAGATTAGAAAGCTTTTGGAATTTCTCAGTCACTTGTTATGGACTGGTGGTCCCCCGGTTATTTGAACTGGGGAATGACTATACTCTCTATTCTCAAGTTGGTAAATGGTCTGTGATGAGCAGTATTTCCTTTTCAGACTTTTAAATATATTGACTGCTCCTTCCCTTCCTCCTTCACCAAAAGACACACACACACACGAGTGTGCTAGTACTTTTCCAATTTCTAGTAACTAGGCACTAGATTATAAACTCTCAATTCTCTCTTCTATAAAATAGGAGTAATGGTACCACCTTCAGAGTCAGACATTAAATATGATAGAAATATATATAAGATTTTATAAACGGTAAAGTATAGGTCCCTGTTACTGTGGCCTTTGTCCCCTTGTTGTCTTTCTGTTTACCAGACAAGACAGTAACATTCTCTAGTGGAAGGAACATAGTTGAAAGATTGGTATTCTGGTCTCAGCACTGCCACTTAGTTTGATGTGTTTCCTCATTTGTGTGTGTGTGTGTGTGTGTGTGTGTGTGTTAGATACATTACAGTTACTTGCCTTTTCTACTCCACAGAATTTTGATGATCAAATGAGATAATGTACCTTTTAGAAACTGTAAAGCCCTATGTACACATTTTTTTTGAAATATATTCGACTTTGTCAGAGTGCCTTCTATTCTCCGTAATTTTAAGCTGAGTGAGTGCTGAGAATGTCCAAAGGAACATTTTGACCAAAGGTTATAACCCTGTCATATACCTGTTGGTCATCCTGAATATTTATTACAGAGCTTTTAAATATGCATTGGCAATCATTTGATATGGTTTCTCTAAAGATGAAACTTAAGACATGAATGGGGCTTCCCCGGTGGCGCAGTGGTTGAGAGTCCGCCTGCCGATGCAGGGAACGTGCCCCGGTCAGGGAAGATCCCTCATGCCGCGGAGCGGATGGGCCCGTGAGCCATGGCCGCTGAGCCTGCGTGTCCGGAGCCTGTGCTCTGCAACGGGACAGGCCACAACAGTGAGAGGCCCGCGTACCACAAAAAAAAAAAAAAAAAAAAAGACATGAATGACTTTTCCCAGATGCCTTTTCTTTCCCGTTTGCTTTTGGTCCTGTTGGGTTTTGATCATCTATGGAAGCACTGCATTGTTAGAGAACACCTGTGTGGATAGAGTATTATAATCATTCAAATCACTCATTTTCTTTGTAAACAAAGCTATAATTGATGTTTATAAAGAAGCTTTGTAATATTTTTCTTTTAAATTATCCATTGTTGTAGAGCAAGCCTAAATTTAAGCCTCCTAACTTTATATCCAGTGTATCATATGGAAAATCAAGAGTAGATTAGGGCTGTTTTAAAATCTCTTTACTTTCTTGAAGATGCTATTCATAGAATTCACAATTCTAAACTTTTTGAACCAGAGTGGTCTTAAGAGATAACTTAATGTTTTCCCCTTAATTTTATAGATGTAGAAAACAAGGGATGTATGTGTGTGTAACTCAGTATTATATATATAACTGTTTAATTGGTGGCAGAAGCAAACTTATGCTCAGATTTCCCAGTCTAATTATTTTGTCTGCTGTAGTCTGTCCCCAAGTTTGAAGATTGATTGGTGGTGGTTATATTTTAATCAGTATTTGTAATTGTTCTCCTGGGCACATTGGTAAAATCTTTATGGCCAGCCAGAAATAATTTAGATGAAACTCAAGGCAAGGAACTCTGCAGTTTAGAAATGAACATGTATACCTCACATCAGTTAATTTTTCACCTACCTGTGATAACTTGTGAACTCCCTGCAGATTGAAGATATAAGCATAAAATCAGTAGTGAGGTGAAGCCATCATCAGTTGAAAATTGGATTGCATTAAAAAGTATGTGACCATGTCAAGTTAGGGGGCTTGTAGTGTGGAAAATTATATCTTTTGATTCCTTATCTACATATGATTTCTGTGTCCTTCAGTTGACTTAAGAAATGAAACTGAAATTATATAAGAATGATGTGATGTCTGAATTAGCAAGTGCCTTCTGTTCTGTTGATCCTGTCCTGGTTACCACCATTTTCTCATGTCTTGAGTTTCAGCTCTAGCTGCTCCCTAAAATGACATATCTCACACCCTCTCTCAATCCATCATGGATATGTGTTTCCTGTCTTGCTGGTCAAATGTTCTTTCACAAACTCTGTGCCCCAATTTTTGCTTTCACTTATTTTGCTATTTCTTGAACAGCCACAAAATTAGAAAGCATGGAGTAGGTGCTTGGTGAGAGTTTTAGAGTATAGCCTTAACGGATAAGAACTTCCTTAGGTTAAAACTATACTTGTGTTTTATTTGGTTTTACTTATAGGTGGCTATTAATTTCTGGGAACAGACCCACCTCCACCCCCAACACATACTAAGTTCTTTGGGATTTGTTGAAAAAATATTTCCAGAGAAGAGTGTGGTATGCCTTTTTTATATT
Source organism: Platanista minor (assembly GCA_004363435.1). Lineage (NCBI taxonomy): Eukaryota > Metazoa > Chordata > Mammalia > Artiodactyla > Platanistidae > Platanista > Platanista minor. Next base: position 4,707 of record RJWK010039954.1, on the reverse strand, counting down.
GTTAGCTCAGAATGTTCTCTCTTGTACATTTATAATTTAAGTAGAATTTAATATTTGTAAGTGGTGTCTGTTGTTATTTAATTAGATTAAGTGTTCGAGAATAATGTGTGCAACCACCATGTGTGTTGGGGTTGGTGATGGCGACTTAATAAATTATTAAGAGCAGTTTTATTAACTGGTTTTATCTGTTAACCTGTTTGTCTTGCTTCTTGCCATATTATGCTACCCCCCCACCCCCTTTTTGGGGGGTGAGTTGATTTTATTGTTAGCCTTTGGATGAGTTCAGTTATTTGGTCAGTTTTTCCAGTTTGAATTTCAGCCTCTTAGAGGAGCCCATGTCAGAAAGTAGTAGAGCAACTGTTAACATCCTCACTGGATTTATCATAATTATTTAATTTTACTATTATCATACACAGTAATCTGTGACCAAACTTAAAGTAAATATAAGGAGAAAGGAAGACATAGAAGCACATAGTAAAATGGATGCAGCAGAGAGCTAGAACCAGTATCTATAAAGCTGTTCCTTTCCATGTGCCTGAGTGTGTGCCCATGCCTTCACTTGTTCTTCTTCATGAAGGTGGCATATTGCTAAGGGTACCTTGAACTGAGCTTTTCCTTGCCTTTGTAGTAAGAAACCTATATCCTTGGGTGAAAGGAATTGAAATATATACAGTAATAAAGTATTATAACTTGCAGCCATATTTCTAAATATACCTCCCTGAAAATCCTTATCATTCCTCTCTCTCTAGCCTGTAACCTTTTGTATTCCCATTGATCAGTATCAGAATGGTCTTATAGTGACAAACCTAAGAGCTACATAATTCTGTGCCAGAGGCATAGGATTTTGGAAATTAGCTTCCCAAATCTAACTGATAAGCCCTGGTAAGGAAATGTAGTGATTATTATTATGTTGACATCAGCAAGGAGTAGGGTAATGAGATGGAGGTGAGTTTAAAAAGACAGAAATGTTAACACATTACAAGTGAACTTTCTCCAGGACTTATTTCCCTAGCGTGTACCAATTACAAGTGTTCTTAGGGGTGTAGGAATCTCTGCTCTCTTTGTAAAATCACTGCTTTGGGTGCAAACATAAGCTTAATGTAGTTTGAGATAACCGCCATTGATCCTGAGGCTTGTTTAGCATGGAGTCTGGCAAAAACTTAATATTTAATATATGTTTTTGAGCTATCATTTTGCAAACTAATGCTCTTAGATCAAAAGTTTTTTTCTGTTAAAATAAAACAGTTCATGTTAACATATGTTGAGTTTATTCTGTTCGCTGCTGTTTTGAAGAAAATAGTAGATAACTAAGGCAGTTTGGGTAAAGTTATGCTTACCAGTTACACATAGATTGCCAGAGAGAATTTGGAAGGGTTTGGATTGATTAAGCTTCAGGGAAATTATGAATAAAAACATAAATTTTACAATAGGGGTGGGAAGAAAACATCCCACTGTCTGCAGTGATGAAATGAAGATGGCTGGAGAGGGCAAAAGAACCAGGAGGTAATATATTAGCAAACGTCAATGTGAATAGCCTAGTGTATGATACTTCTAACTTAGCCTCACATTTAAGGTCCTCACTGTTTCAACCTCAGATGATCTTTCTAGACTTATTGTAACCCTAAATATATTTTTTGTGTCAGTCACTACTGTATTAACATTTCCCTGAAAATGTCTTGAGCATTTTTTTACCTATGCAAGTTGGTTTGTGCCATTTACTCTTTTTGGTCTGCCTTCTCCTTCCATCTCCACTTTAAAACTCTTACCTTACCTTACCTTACCTGTCTCTTTGAGTTCTTAATCAAATCTGTCTCATTTAGAAGGAACCTCTAAATTTCCAAATATATATATGTGTGTGTATAGAAGTGTGTATATCTGTTGTGTATATATGTTATTACTGATTTAGAGCTAGAATATGCTCCCTTTTATTAGTATGAAAGTTTGTGGAATTAGTTCCTTTATCTCTTCAGATATCCCTGAGGGAAATCTCTGGACTCAGCTTTATTAGCTTCAGAGAAGTTAAAGTTTTATTATGTCTCTTCAAATGTACTAAAACTGTGCTAGAATGTTTAGTTAATATCATTATTTTTCTATAGTTTGGTAAAGTTCTAAAGGAGGCTTTTTTAAAAATGGCTCTAGAAATCTTATTAAAAATGACCATTGTTTTAAAATATATTCAGCATGTGTGTGTTTTTTGCAGGTAGTGCTATTGAAGTTATCATTTCCTTTTAAAAATTGTTAACAATGGGGCTTCCTTGGTGGTGCAGTGGTTGAGAGTCCGCCTGCCGATGCAGGGGACACGGGTTCATGCCCCGGTCCAGGAGGATCCCACATGCCGCGGAGCGGCTGGGCCCGTGAGCCATGGCCGCTGGGCCTGCGCGTCCGGAGCCTGTGCTCCGCAGCGGGAGAGGCCACAACAGTGAGAGGCCTGTGTACCGCAAAAAAAAAAAAAAAAAAATTGTTAACAGTGGCAAACATTAATTGCAAAAAATTTTAAACTGAAAATCTATAGAAATAATTTTGGTGATATAAAAACATTCTTTAGACTGTAAGAAAATGCATGGATACTCAAGCATAGCAATATGCACTTGTTTAAAATTTCAGTAGAGACTGTGCTTTAATATTTGAAAACTATAAACCTTTCCAGGCATTGTATCATTAAAAGTATTTTATCGTTTTAGGTAGCCATTTTTCATGTTCTAAAATTGTCTGTCAGTCAGAATACTGACGTCAGCAGAATTTGTGTTGGTGGTTTAGTCTGACTTCTGCTACACAGATCATGTTCTGGCTACATGTGGTTTGGTGAGATATGAATGCATTAAAATGATGACCAAAGTTAGAATGTAGTCTGAGTGGTACCTGTCTTCTCCACACACTATCCCCCTCCTAACACATAAACACATTCTTTTTTCCTTCCCACCCCAAGGGGTGGATGCAACACATAGGAAAAAAAGATGGTAAGAGTTTAGAAAAGCAAGTGAAAATGAACTTGCATCTATTTTGTTAGCTGAGGAGAACTGATGAGTAAAGAGACTCTGGAGCATCCCTTCCCACCCCCTCAACAAGAAGTCCAGTCAATTATAAAAAGTGATGACATCAGTAAACAGATATTAAACATTTTCCTATAATGTCTAGAGTATTTAAAAATAAAAGAGGAATGTAAACCTCAAGGAATAGACTACTTGGAAAAACTAGAGACAGCACACTGACAGGTAAAGAGTAAAATGATTTGATTATAGAGTCGACCTAACTGCTGGTTAACATTAAGCAAAAAATAGTTGATGTTGAGTTTGGGTGGTGAGTCTTAAAGGTAATAGTGGATTTAGAGTGAAGCGGAAGAATGAAAATATTCCAGGTCAGGAGACTATCCTCAGGAGAAGCCGTGAAGCCAAGAGGGCCAGTATTTGCATGAAGGAATTCCTAAGATATGCCAGCTCACAGCTGAGGAGGAGCAATGTTAGGGCATGGCTGGCAATGGGTATAACTGCTTACAAACCTTAAATGCTACATGGAGATTTGACTTAAAAGAGTATCATGGTTAGAGTGTCATGGTTAGTAGGCCATCACAGGAGCCATATATTTTAGGAAGCATAGGCAAGCCAGAGGAGAGCGAGGGAAGTCTTTTAAGGAGTCTATTTCAGTTATCTGATAATGAGATATTGAAGATTGAGTCTGCAAGTAATTGCATTTGAGGGAAACTTTGAAACAACCTGGAGAACTTGATGAATAAATATATATTGTCCTCCCTTGTCATGGGCACTTTTAGTAGTCCTTAAAGAGCAGGCACAGTGTAGCCCAGACTAGTGTATTGTAATATGTGTTTTTGCTGGTAGGTTAATAATTTTTTAAAAGAAATTTCCAGTGTGTTAACATGTGTAGAGAACTTTGTAAAATAACCTGTGTTTCTTGTACTTGTGTGACATTGTGAACTAAGTGGATAAGAACTAAAGGCACCTATGGAGTAAAACACATCTACGAACAGTAGGTTGGGAAAAGACTGTAAATAGAAACTGAGACAGAGTAGGAAATATTTCTCCTGTGGGGTTGTTATTGATGATCTGTGTTTTCCTTCTTCCCATTTGCACACATCCTTAGACTGTTTTTCTTCCTATCTTCTTTTTCTCCTTTATTCCATCTTTCGTTTTGCTATCTTCCACCACTTCCATTCTTTTTCTTTCATGTATTTGACTCAGGCCTGCCTGTCCCCCCCAACCCCCCACCCCCACCCCCCTTGGTTAGTTTTGTTTGTTTTGTTGTTTAAAATTTTTATTGGAGTATAGTTGATTTACAGGGTTGAGTTAGTTTCAGGTATACAGCAAACTGAATCAGTTATACATATACCTATATCCACTCTTCTTTGCCTGGGTTTTTAATTGGCTTGTGTGGACATTGCTTAGTTCTGACCCATTCCATAGGAGTTCTCTGACCCATTTCGTAAGGTAAGGTTAATTAGGACTTTATGAAGCATTATCCTCAATTTTTATTATTATAAAATGTAACATACTTAAAGAAAATTAAACAAATATAAGTATACATCTTTATATGTTATTTATAAAATAAACATTCATAACTACCACTTGGGTCGAGAAATAAAAAATTGCTATCATACCAGAAGCTTCCAAAAGCCCCTGCATACCGTTTCCCAGTCACATCTTATCTTTTAATTGACATCATTTATTGCTGCAGTTGTTCTCTTCCTAACCTTTT